>JAPKLX010000610.1:39345-76026 GCA_026898415.1 Leonotis leonurus
ACACCAAATACAAATTTTTCAGTTTACTTGGTTATTTATTAGAGAGTTCAAGCTATTCTAAAATAAGAAATTGCTCGGCAGATGACTAACCAGATTGATCAGCAAATCGATACCAGGTCAGTCCAAACAGATAGCTCTCTAGTGAAGACACTTAGACAATAATAAGAGTGATCTTATTATTTTTTAAGTATTGTGTGTGCGGAAATATGGTGGATTTAGTGAGTGCTCTTATATAGAAAACCTTAAAGATTAACCAGAATGATTAAAGCAGATTGATTAGAGATGCAGACTATATGGTAGTGCAGGGAGTTAGAATAATAAACAACTGAAAATAAATATGCAGAAAGATAAATGACACAGTTGTTTAACGTGGTTCAGGAAAATCCCTACGTCCACGATCTGATCAAAACTAGACCAGATTATCCACTACTAGGATACTCTTCTTCTTTATACTCGTGGAGAACGAGTCACAAGTATCAATCAAACCTAGAAGGATAATTATGCACAAAGTAAGGGTCGTGTCCCTTTACAACAGATTACCTCTACGTTACCACTAGAAAACTACTAGCTAGCAGGGTGATCTCCTTTCTCTCGATAAGACAGACTTGAATCGAGGTTGGATTGGTGTGATTTAGAATCACAAGTTGTTTGAAGCTCTTAGTCTGGTTCAAAGAATGATTGCTTGAGATTCACTTTTTCAATGTAGCGCGTATATATTTCTCCAGATCTTGAACTTCAAATATATATATATAGGCTTTGATTTTAAAATTTCAGCCGTTGTTTATTGACATGAGATTGATTATAGATTGCCAATCACTGATATCTATCATATCAGTTCTTGCCTTGTAGGAACGTTGACCCAATTCTCTAAGTATGGAAAGTAGATCGCTAAGGTTACTTTCCTTCCTTGTGTCAATCGTGGATTCTCTTTCCAAACCCTATTGGATGGACTTCAATTTTGACGTGGCAAGAGGACATGATGTGTAGGATGATGTCATCTGGTGGTTTGATGACTCTATCGATCTGGTTCTTGGCTGTGAACATCGATCTGGTCGGTGATCTGGTTGCTGTGATCTATCACAGCAGATCGATTTCTTCTTGGCGAGAAATCTTGGCCTTCATCCTATACTATTATAGAAATGACTTCTATAGAAATAATTCCTTTACATGTTACGTCATCTCCTAGTATGTTCTCTATCAGATTTCACTTTACATGTAGTGATCTGTTGACACGTAGAACAGTTTAGCTCTAAAAAGAACTAAGTGTGTTTCGAAAGATCATCATCAAAACTAAACTACTTAAGGGTTCCCAATAATTTCCCCCTTTTTGATGATGTCGAAACCACACTCTTACAATTATATCCTAATAACTCATTAAGAGAGATCTGGTTCGATAGCCAGATGATTAAGATTTCGTTATTAGGTTATAACGATTAAAAGCAGTTTGTATATGTTCTGGACAATAAGAAGTTGTCATCAGAAACTCAAATGATCTTCATAGATAAGAGGCAAGTTAAGTTTACAGTTCATCAAAAAATAGGAATTACAGATAGCAAAGATGTGAGAAATGGGTATCTATCTGCTCTTCCTCTTTTCTTCTTGTTGCTTCTTCATTTTGGCCCTCGTCTCATCTGATATTAGCTGCACGCTCTCATATACTCCTTCTCTGACCCTTATGTAGTCTGGGTCCTCAGCATCTATTTTATATCATCTGTTTTCAGCGAGCTGGTTTATGAAATTGAGCAAGTATGTCTTGTTTGGGAGCTTAGTGCCAGGTATTTCAGGACATTCTCTAAATTCCCTCTCTGGGGCAGTGATAGTAACCTGGGCTTCTGCAGCTGCTGCTCGTATAGCCTCTACCAGATCCCTAGCATCATTCTTATCTAAGTATAGATTGAATGCCTCATTGGGTGTGCCCTCGCAGTATGTAGGTTCTCTGATGAAGTAGCGGCACATGATGAAGCCGTACTTTAGTCGCTCCCAACCATTCTTCAAGTTATCTGGGACCCAGTTGGTCTCTCCTTCTTTTGTCTTGTTTGTTTTGATAGGAGCAGATGAGAACCAACCAGATCCAGATCTTTTCTTCCTCTTTAACGGTTGAGAGTGACTCAATCTGTTTGATGATGATTTTGATTCCCTCTGAGCTTGAGCAGATGGTAGAGTTGGTCGATCTGGTGCAGTCAGCTGCTCAGGTTGAGCTTCTTTCTTTTCTTCCATGGCACCAGATTGACCTTTTCCTTTGATGGCGGCCACTTTCTGCTTCCCTTTCTTAGATCCTTCCCCTTTTTCGACATCATCAATATACATGTTGATGAGTGCCTTAAGGGAGGTGATCTCCTCCTTCATGTCCTTCATCTCTTTCTCTGAATCTATTGATTGTGTAAGTAGTGAGGTGATGTTCATGTTTGATTCATCGATCTTTTTCTCCATTGAAGATTTGACTTTGGCCAGATCAGCTTTGTAGTTTTCTTGATCTTCTTTGATAATCCCAATTTCATCAAAATATGCGTCGAGCAAGGTCTTTGTTGGGTAGCGCAGTTCGCTCAGCTTCCTTTCTACAAAATTTTTCCCTTCATTCTCAAACTTCCTGAATAGTGATCTGGTTTCTGCATTGGCCGCTTTAATCACCTCTTCAGCTATCCCATCGGTCTGTTGTTTGACAATGGTATGAACCATGTCTTTCTCCTTCTTTGCGAACTCAGACACTATCTTGTACATCTCATTGACTTTAAGCTCCATGGTGGCCAGGGTTTGATCGATCTGTTCTTTCCTCTGCTCCGCGGCAGATCGATCATCATCAAACTTCTTACTCAATTCCTCAAGTTTCAGTCTGCAAACTCTTCTCAAATCTGAGTCCACTTGGTCTACGTGGGACTTCAGATGGTTGTTAAATTCAGTATGGATTCAAGTGGTCTGGTCTTGTACTGTGGAAAGAGTACCGTACATGAACTTGTCAACCTTGTTGGAGATTAAGTCCTTCACTTGTTTGTTGGATAGGGATTGATGCTGGGTCATCAATATATCCTCCAGATTGGTTGACTCCACAAACTCTTCCATTGTTGCTGCGACAGCAGGGGTGTATATGTCATCTGTTAGTTTACCCCCCACCCTCTGTCCAGCTAGCTCAGTCTCCTCTCGTGGATAATCCACCACTGCAATTTGAATCTTACTCGTCTTGGCTGGTTCACCCTCAGCCTGTGCAGTTGGTTCCACGATCTGTTCTGCAGCATCAGTTTGATGCTGATCTGGTTTTGATTCTTGTGTTGCTGCACTCGGTTGGTGAGCTTCAGCCAGTGCTGCTTCAACTTCTTCAACTTCTTCCTCATCAATGCTTTCATAGAACTCCAGCATCTCGGCCTTTTCATATATCAATGTGAGATCGATCTGGAGCTCTTTAGCCTCAAACTTTGCCATGGCTAGGATATCTGGACGATAAGTGTCCCTCAACTCAGCAATGGAGGAGGCAGGAAAGATGTTGAGGAGAGTGGCTTCTTCTGCCTTGAGGGCATCTATTGATCTTGTCTTGAGTAGGGCATCAAGGACATAGAATTCCTTATCCTTGATGAGCAGAAGAAATTTTAGACGTCTTGCTGCTTCGTAGCTCTCAGGAGTGAGCTGGATCCTAGGAAAAGTCTTAAGAATGGAGTGATCTGCCTCAGCTTCTAACAACTTCACGACGGTTTCGGCCTTTTTCTTCTCCACATCCTCATCAGAGGATTCATCTTCTCCTTCTTCCTCTTCATCAATCTGCTCTAGTTGTTCGGCAGATGATGGGCTGGTAGTATGAGCAGGGGAGAAGTCCTTGACCTGACTTGGGTCCAAGGAGGAGATGGGGGCAACATCTTCTGGTGGTCCTCCGACCAAAATCTCATCATCCTCAACCTCTACCTCCTGTTGAGGGATGGATGTATCAATAACTGCAGGTTCCTCAACCTGGACTTCTTCCACAAGTTTCTTTAACCTCCTTCTCTTAAGTTTTGGCTGTTGAGCTGCTGTGGAGGCGTCAGTATCCACTGAGCTGGCTCTCCTTGTAATTCTCTTGGAGGGAGTCCTTTCAGTTGGATTTTCTTTTGTTACCCTTGACTTGGTGGATTTCTCAGCAGGGGCAGATGGTGGAACCCAGATTGGGCTAGAACTTCCCATCTCCATCAAAGCATTGGCATACACAGGGTCTGTCACCCTTGCTATCAGATTGACAGAAATGCCCATAGACATTTCAATTTGATGTTGGTCCTTTGGGAAGTGCAATCTGTTGTTAAATTCGACCATGGTATCCCATTTGTGTTTCTTAAAGAAGGATTCCAGGATGAAGCTTATCTTGGTGGAGTGCCTTAAGCTGCTCCTTTTCACTTCAATCCCAGGGCTTGCCCCTTTCACGAACGTGATCATCTTGGCCTCCTTTGCCAAGAGATCAAAGAGAATTCGGCTCCAGTTCACTGGTAGATTTAGCACGACAGCAGCAAGAATCTTGAATTTCTCTAGGGTGACTTGGTCATAGGAACCATTGTGGTTCATGAAAATTCGCTAGACGAATTCAAATATGATTTTGAATTCAGGTGCAAGCAGTGCCCTGTTGAACATCTTGTTCGTATAGTGAATGGGTACTACCATCACCATCTTTATGGCCTCCTGAAGTTGCTCGTCCGTCAGATCTCCAAGGCTAAGGCCTTCATCTTTCAACTTGTATACTTCATCTGTTATGTTTAGCACATTGTATGTTGTGTTGCTAATTGTGCTGCCCTTGCTGACTCGTATGGTAGCTTCATTCCCACCTTTCTCTCCTTGCCATGAGAGATAGAAGGCAGCTACTTCTTTAGGCAAGAAGTGGACAGGGTGTGTGGTAATGATATTGTGAAATCCTACAGCAAAGTCAAAGCAATATATATATGAGCACTATCCTTCCATCAATGAAGTATGAGTGCCCAGTAGCAGTTTACAGAATATAGAGTTCTACACTACAGTACAAGTGCACATATGCATGCAAATGGGTAAAACTGATTTTCAATACGAGTTTGAGAAATTTCAGAGCATTCAAGATATAGAACAGTTAAAAAGAAAAACTCATAAATTTGAAACCTTTGCAGCGTGTAACAAGGTCGAAAGCCTTGTCCAGTTTGTGAAATCCGAAAGTATCAAGAACAGCATAAAGATCTTGATGAATGTATGGGTTCAAAAATTTCACTTGCTCAAGAAACAGAGAAGATTTTGGAGCCATGTTGACAGATAGGTTTTTGAAGATTGAGAGAGTTTGAAAGGATCAAAAATTTGCTAAGTGTCGAAGAAGGAGAATGTAGATGATAGTCGAACCGCCTTATCAAAATATATATAGATAAGTGATAAACAAGGCAATATTTTAATTGATATTCTTCCCTTTTTCAGCTTTTTCCCGCCTTGTGAGTTATAGACTCAAGGTCTATTATCTCCTCTTCATTGCGTTTGATACACGCGCTCAATCCTACGGTTGTGGTGTGGCGCGTGGTTGTTTTAGCTGTCAATTTTCTTCTTTTTTCTTGGTTTGGTAAAAATCTCCTCGATCACGTTTCCCAAACACTGTACTTAATCATCAAAAATAAAAGATTTTGTATATAATGTCAGAATTTAGATATATATGTTATGATTAAATTGCTTTAATCGCTGTATCTTGTTGACTTTCCCCCTTGACCAAGTAATGAGAAATATTAATAAAAGAACTAATTAATATCCACGTGGCTGTTAGTCATCTGGTCCAGATCGATCTCCTTATTAACGAACTGTTGTCAACATTATTGATCTGTTCATGCCACTTTCCAATTTGGACATCAATCTAGTGTGATGACCTTTTAATAATTCGCAGTTGGAATTTGATTGATCTGTTTGACCATTAACATGTACTTGGTGATCTAGTGTCAATTCCCAGTTGGAATTTTACATGATCTGGTCTATATCAATATGGATTATGTCAATCTGGTTCTAATTCCCTGTTGGAATATGATGATCTTGTGTCAATTCCCAGTTGGAATTTTACATGATCTGTTCTAAGACTATCTGGTCCTTTCTTCCAGATTTAACAATCCTAATTTCCCACAAAGCATTTTAAATCTTTCTTCTGGTAATGCTTTAGTGGGAATATCTGCTCTCTGTATCTCAGTGTGTATCTTCTCGATCAGTACATGTTTTCTTTCAACATGATCCCTTATAAAGTGATGTCTCACATCTACATGTTTGCATCTGGTATGCAAAACAGGATTCTGTGTGATTGCTATAGCACTAGAGCTATCACAGAAAATGGGTATCTCCTTGACATCGATCTCATAGTCTTTGAGTTATTGTTTTAACCAGAGTATTTGTGCACAACAGCTCCCTGCTGCCATATATTCAGCTTCTGTGGTTGATGTGGCAACAGATGTCTGCTTCTTTGAGAACCAAGAGATCAGTTTGTTGGGAACCCCGCAATTAATTAGAGTTTTGATGATGTTCCCTCGAAAACATACTTAGGTTTATTCATGTTCTCTATATATTACTACTATTTGTCCCTATGTAACAGGAATCTAAAGCTTTCAAACAGAAAGTTGAACCAGCAAGTCTCAGACAGAAAGCTGAAGCAAATCAACTTTAACAGAAAGTTGAACCAGCAAGTCTCAGACAGAGAGTTGACCCATCAAGTCTCAGACAGAGAGTTGAACCAGCAAGTCTCAAACAGAAAATTGAAGCAAATCAACTTTAACAGAAAGTTGTTCAACCAGAAAGTGTTTAACCAGCACTCAACCAGAAAGACATTAAAACCAGAAAAGGCCTAACCAGAAGGTTCCAGTCAAACAGAAAGTGTTGAACCAACCAGACAGAAGTGACAACAGATCGATAGAACTATCAAAACTACCAGAAGATATTGTCCTACTCATCATATCCTCTTACCACGCCAGTATTAAAGACCATCCATTAAGAATGGGAAGGAGAATCCCTGATTGACATGAAGAAGGAAAGTAATCACAATCGATCTGCCTTCCACACATAAGAAGATTCAGTCAACGACTCAACAAGGAAAGAAGAGATATGATGAATAACATTGATTGGCAATCCACAATCAAATCACGCCAATCAATAAACGGCTAGAATTTCAAATTCAAAGCCTATATATATTTGGAGTTTTAAAGTCTGAAAGATACACAAGTACTACATTGAAGAAACATTCTCAAGCATCTCTATCTCACGTCAGACAAAAGCTCCAAACCATTTGTGATCACAATCACATCAACCCAACCTCGATTCAAGTCTGTCTTATCGAGAGAAGAAGGAGATCTTTGCTAGCTAGTAGTTTTCTAGTGGATTAACGTGAAGATACCCTGTTTAATTACAGTAGTTTTCTGTAAGTTGTAAAGGGACACGACCCTTATTCGTGCATAAGTCTCAATCTAGTTGTGGTTGGAACTTGTGGCTCGTTCTCAGCGAGTATAAATAAGAAGAGTATCCTAGTGGTGGATATCTAATCCAGTTTGGATTAGACCGTGGACGTAGGGGGTTTCCTGAACCACGTAAAAATAACTGCACCATTTACTTTCTGCATTTTTCAGTTGTTTTATTCACTACCTGTCACTCTCATACAAGCTGCATTCTTAATCAATTCCCTAAATACTCGATTAAGTTTTAAAAGATTTTCTAAACAAAGAGCACCGACTAAATCCACAATTATTCCGCACTCATTCAACACTCAGAAAGTAATCGGATCATTCTTATTATTAGCTAAATGTTTTCACTAAGAGAGTAATCTGTTTGGACTAAAACTGCTATCGATCTGCACATCGACCTGTCTAGTCACCTTCCAAGCAATTTCTTATATAGAATAGCTTGATCTCTCTATTAACTTGTCAAGTAAACTGAAAAGTTTGTATTTGGTGTATTCCCCCCCCCCCCATACACCAAACCTTGCTCTTTCGGGACCAACAAGTGGTATCAGAGTAGTGGTTCAAACGACCATTGTTTTGTTTCACAGGGATAAAACCTGCGTGGTCAACTTGAATAGATCTAGGAAAATCTTTTTCATCTGCTATGCAATCATCTGTTATCAGGGCATGCGAAGAATTCTCCATCCAAGGTTACAGAGAGTGGAGCTTCAGAATCAAAATGTGCCTCAAAGCACATTACTGTTTGATGTGGAAAGTAATCGAAGAAGGGACATTGGCAATTACAGAAGAAACTACTCGTATGACTGATACAGGAGTGGTCAAAGAATCTGTGCTAAAGGATCCCAGAAAATACACTTCTGAAGAAAGGAGAGAAGCAAATCTTGATGACTTTGCCAAATGGATCATCTCCAGCACGGTCAAAGGCATACATCTGGCTAAAATCCAAGATCTGGACACTGCCAAAGAGATGTGGGAAGCCTTAAGAGACCTAGCCCTAGGATCTGAAGTAATGATTGAGAACAAGCTGTCTCTTGCCTGCAACAAATATGATGAATTCAAAATGAAACCAGACGAGACAATAGAGCAGATGAAGATGAGATTCACTGGAATCCTCCTTGAGATATCTGCATTCAAAAAGAACAAATATACTCAAAGAGAGAAGAACATGAAAGTACTTAGAGCTCTTCCACCAAGCTGGGAGATCTATGCTGCAATGCAACCCCTTCGTGCAGATTTTAATGAATTGTCCACTGAAGCCCTATTTGATCACCTTGAAGGTCATGAGTGTGACATTCAGAGAATTCGAGGACCAAATCATCTGTCCAAAAAGGGAGAAAGCAGCTCGAAGAAAGATAAAGAGGTAGCCTTCAAAGCGAAGAGCAAACCAGATGATCTTTCTGAGCCGGCTACTCCAGATGAAGAGAAAGGCTATGATAAACTCTTAAAAGAGTTCGTTATGATCGCCAAACGAATGGACAAAATGGAGACCAGATCGAAGAAATACAGATGCTTCTACAAGGATAACAAGAAAAACTTCTATAAGAAGCATGACAACGATCGATCTGATGAAAAGAATGAATCCAAAAAGCAGACTACTAAAACAACAAAGACCTCTAGCTCTACAGATTACACTTGCTTTGAATGTGGCAGAACAGGTCATTTCAAAATAGACTGTCATGATCTGTCCAGAAGCCAAAGAGAAGAACAAAGAGCTAAAAGAGACCGAAAGCTTAAATATGAACGCAAAGCCATGATAGTTGAACAGAACTCAAGCAGCTCGAGTCATTTCTCGGATAGGTCATCAGAAAATGATGAAGCTTTCATAGGTGATGACAAAGAAAGCTGGAATGAATGCTATATGGGATTGGACAACGGTCTAGATGATGTTGATGTAAATTCTTGCTACTCAAATTCCTCAAATAATAATAACAACCTTGAACAGGAAAGTGAAGATCAAGCAGAATACTCATGGGATGAAATAGATGAGATGTTCAAAAGCTACTCAAGCATCAAGAGATTGTTTAGAGAAGTTGTTGAAGAGAATGACAGATTAAAAAAGGTTGAGCAGACTCTAAGCACAGCAAACACACAATTTGTTGCTAAAATGAATGATCTGGAAGAACATATCAAGAGAAAAGACAGTGAGATCCACTCACTTAATTCAAAAGTTAAGGATCTGGTTACCAGAAACAATGTTGCTGAGGAGAAGATCAAGAAAGGCAAGGAAATGATTTACAAAAGTGATGAACGTGCCAAACTGCTAATCAACATGCAGCAAAAAGGCACATCTGGAATAGGATATCCAGTTCACTCAGAAAAATCTTCGGCAACCATAAGCTTTGTACCAGAAAGGAAGAAAATGCCAGATCAAGTGAAGGACTTGAAAAATAAGAAAGGTTATATCCAGAAGATGATAATAAAAGATGCGAAGAACAGGCAGTATCATCAAACAAAGGGACAACCAGCTCACTACACAGAAACAGATCACCTTCAAAAAGCAAATGTCAACAGGACAGTACCTACGAAGAAAGGATTGAAGAAAGATGGAATAAAGAGATATCATCCATCTGAAATTCACTCTCTATCGAAAGTTGACAATGAAGGGAACATCATTACCTGCTATATTTCTGTTCCTAACCCTAGAATGTTCTGGATTCGAAAAGGAATATTTGCTAATAATCAAGCACCCAAACGTTGAAAGGGTAGCTAAGTTTGATTAATTGCAGGATCAAAGAACTGCAAGAAGGAGTAAGATAGCAAGACGAACCATTTGGATAATCGATAGTGGTTGTTCAAAACACATGACATGTGACAAGAACCTACTATCAGATTACATAGAGAAACCAGGACCACAGGTCACTTTTGGATGTAATTCAAAAGGATATACCAGAGGGTATTGAAACATCAAAGTTGGTAAGACCACTATCACAAATGTATCATATGTTGAGGGTCTTAGTCACAATCTGTTTTCTGTAAGTCAGTTCTGTGCTAACGGTAATCAGATTATTTTTTATACTAACAACTGTCTGGTGAAGAATAAGGAAGGAGATGAAATACTCCTTACCGGTAAACTACAGGATAGATTATACATTGTCAAGCTGGAAAGCAAACCAGAACATCGTTTACAAGCAAAACAGCTCACTCAACATCAAGGATACTGGAGCTGTTACATCTTGATCTGTTTGGACCAGTTAAGCCACGAAGTATAAATGGGAGAAAATACACATTGGTAATCATAGATGATTACTCAAGATTCACTTGGGTCATCTTTCTGTTAAAGAAGAAAGAAACTGTAGAGAAACTCCCTAATTTTCTGAACAAGATCATCAAACAAAAAGAGATGAGTATAACCTCTATCAGAACAGATCGAGGAACAGAATTTCTCAACCAGAAGATTGAAGCATACTGCAACAAGATGGGAATCACTCATCAAACATCTGCTGCTCGAACTCCTCAACAGAATGGAGTTGTTGAGAGGAGAAACAGATCACTCAAAGAAGCAGCTCGAACAATGCTCAATGCAACCAATCTACCAAAGAAGTTCTGGGCAGAAGCAATCTACACAGCCTGCTACACTCAAAACAGATCAGCACTCAGACATGGAAAAACACCATATGAGATTTGGAACAGCAGAAAGCCTAAGATTTCATATTTTAGAACTTTTGGCTGTTTATGTTATATACACAATAATGGGAAATCACAGTTGAAAACCTTTGATAGCAAAACTGACCCTGGAATATGCTTAGGATATTCTGATGTTAGTAAAGCTTATCGAGTTTACAATAAAAACTCTCATATTGTGGAGGTAACACCTCATGTTGTTTTTGATGAGTCTACTGTTGAGTACAGGTCATTAGATGAAAAGCAGACATAAAATCAAGTGACTACCAGAAGGATGAATGAAGTATTACTTGAAGATATTCTTATCTGGAATTCAAAAAGTGAGGATGAAGAAATTGTCACTCCACCCGTTGCTGAAGAGATCATACAGCAAGGGGGAATATCACAACACGATCTGGATGAAAACAGATCATCAACAGAAGACAATGAAACAATTATTACGAATGATGATCAACATGAAAATCCAAATCCAGAAGAAAGTCCAGAAGAGAATCCATTTCAAACTACATCAACAGCACACCCTGAATTTGAGGAACCAACAGATCAACCTGATCCTGAGATATCTGATGAAGAGATGACCAGGAGAAGGAGATGGATACAAGATCATCCACCAGAACAGATCGTTGGGAACCCATCAGATCATGTGAAGACCAGAAGAATGCATGGAGAGAGTGCATTGTTAAGCTGTTACCTCTCTCGCATGGAGCCATCTGATGCTTATGAAGCACTTCAAGACGCAGATTGGATAACTGCAATGCAAGAAGAACTCAATGAGTTCAAAAGGAATGAAGTCTGGTATCTCGTGGACAGACCCAAACACCAAGGTGTGATAGGTGTAAAATGGGTGTGCAAAAATAAACGAGATGAGAATGGTGAAGTAGTCAGAAACAAAGCCAGATTGGTAGCTAAAGGCTATAATCAACAAGAAGGCATTGATTTTGATGAAACATTCGCACCAGTAGCCAGATTAGAAGCTATAAGGTTATTTCTAGCATATGCTGCTCACAAACGGTTCAAGGTATACCAGATGGATGTCAAAAGTGCTTTCCTCAATGGTATCCTTGAAGAAGAAGTATATGTGGAACAGCCACCTGGATTTGAAGAAGTAGATCCAGATCAGAAAGTATACAGACTAGCTAAGGCAGTCTATGGTCTAAAACAAGCCCCTAGAGCTTGGTATGAGACCTTATCATCTTTCCTACTAGAATCTAGATTCAGAAGAGGATCTGTTGACAAGACTTTGTTTATCATCAAAGTCAAAGAAAACATTCTCTTAGTCCAGATCTACGTAGATGACATCATTTTTGGATCTCAATCTACCTATCTGTGTGACAAATTTGCAGAACTTATGAAAAATAAGTACCAAATGTCCATGATGGGAGAAATGAGCTTCTTTTTAGGTTTGCAGGTCAAGCAGCTTCCAGATGGTATCTTTATTAATCAGACAAAATATATCAACGATCTGCTGACCAAATTTGGGTTAAAAGACAGTAACTCAGTGAAAATCCCAATGCAGACCAATGGGAAAATTGATCCAGATCCAGAGGGAAAACCAGCCAACATTACTCAATACAGAGGGATCATAGGATCACTTCTATACCTAACTGCCAGTCGACCTGACATCACTTTTGCAGTAGGTGTATGTGCAAGATATCAAGCAAATCCCAAAGAGTCTCACATGGAAGCAGCTAAGAAGATACTAAGATATCTTAAGGGAACAGCCCATGTAGGATTATGGTATCCATGTGAAGACAATTTTGAATTAACAGGCTATTCTGATTCAGATTATGCAGGATGCAAACTGGACAGAAAGTCTACTACTGGAACATGTCAGTTTCTTGGAAACAAATTGATATCTTGGTTCTCAAAGAAACAGACATCTGTTTCCACATCAACAACCGAAGCAGAATATATGGCTGCTGGAAGTTGTTGTGCACAAATCTTATGGTTGAAGCAGCAACTAAGAGACTACGAGATCGAAGTAAAGGAGATACCCATATTCTGTGACAGTTCAAGTGCAATTGCAATAACACAAAATCCAGTACTTTATACAAGATGCAAACATGTTGATGTGAGACATCACTTTATCAGAGATCATGTGGAGAGAAAACATATCCAGATCAAGAAAATTCACACAGATATCCAACGTGCTGACATTTTAACTAAAGCTCTACCAGAAGATAGATTTAAGATGTTATGTGGAAAGCTTGGATTACTAAATCTGGATAATCTAACAGAAAGACAATAACAGATTGTCTAACAGAAAGACAATAACAGATTGTCTAACAGAAAGACAATAACAGATTGTCTAACAGAAAGACAATAATAGATTGTCTAACAGAAAGAAAACAACAGATGGTCACCAGAATATTCAACAACAGAATGTTTTACAGAATGACAGAATAACAAGATGGAAATAAAGAATCTCACGCGTCATAATTTTCTAATTGGAGAAACTGCCACGTGGAAATTATTTCTTAATTACTAAGTCAAGGGGGAACTATTGAGGAAATTGAAGCGTCCTAGATAAAAGACGTCACTTTTCATAATTAATCTCTGAGATTGCAGTCTACAAAGATATTTTCTAACCTAGATTTACTAAATCTTCTATATTTGTGATGATTAGCACATCTTTGGGAACTGTGATCGAGAAAATCCCTGCAAGAAAAGGAAAAAGGAAAGTTGCAGTGGAGAGTGAGATACGGACACACTCGCCTACAACCCTGGGATCTAGAGCGTATATCACACGCAAGGAAAGGCAGCAAGACATACAACTGAAGCGGGAAAATCAAAAAGGGAGATACTCATCCAACCCTTCATTTATTTACCGTCTTAATCTACGCCATTGATTATTTTGTTATATATATGCGATATCTCTCACAGGACTGTTTACCTTCACTTTCATTACACTGAGCACTACTCTCCTTAAGCACTTAAGAATTTCTAGACTCCCTTTTCTCTGCAAATCTTTTCTCAAAAAAAACATCTTGCGTTTTTGATTATGGCACCCCAAACTTCATTGTTTCTTCAACATGTGTCTGAGGTTCAGAAATTTATTTCGCCTGAACCCTATGCTGTGTTTGATACTCACGGATTTCGCAAACTGGAAGAAATTTTTGCCATTGTTACACGTTGCAAAGGTTCTTGAGTTTATTAAATCTTCCTTATATCTGCAGCTTGCTACGAGTATTGTTTTAATTTCTCTTATGATTTGCTTAAAAATGTATCATCACTCTAATTAACTGTTTAGATGTGGACATTCATACTTGTTCATATAACCTGATGAATATACATATATTTGCCCTGTATGTTCTTATGATATTAGGTTTCTGCAATATTGTCACCTCTCATCCCAACATGTTTCTAGCAAAACAAGTGGCTACATTCTATCTGACATGGCAGAATGATAAACATGGCTTTGAAGCAAATGTGTTGATGCCAATCGGTGACAGAACGAGCAAAACTCCATACAATGTCATCGAAATGATCAACCAGGCGTATCGGTTGAAAGATGAAGGTCTGACTTTGGACGACATCACTCCGAAACAACTGTAGGAGGTCGTAGAAATCATGATGGTAATACCCATCTCATATACTGGAGAATGTTTCAGCGCTCCTTACTCCAACCGGGCTTCAAGTTACTACTCGAAATGGTCCAGAGAATTTTTCTCAACCATAGCGGATCGTATGATCAGGTAACCCCTGAGAAGTTCCGAATTCTCACAGCTGTTGTCCTTAATCTCCGAGTCAACTGGAGCAGAGTACTATTCGAACTGATGGCTAAGGAAGCAAAACTAGTTACTTATACCAAGGATAGCAGAGGAAGAGGAACCTCAGTAGAAGTTAAGAGAAATCTACGTCACTCCACCAAAATCAGCCTGATGGTGGAACGATACTTCAAACAGCAAGTATGGGAGGATGCTGTCGAATTCAACACAAGCCTCTCCATACCCAAAGATCAACATCAGCTAGAAATGTCTTTGGGAATCTTGCCGGCCTTTTTCAAAAAAATAACAGCTGAGGTACACCGTGTAGTAGCGCTGGAAATGGGCAGCTCTAACCCAACATGGATGCCACCTGCTAAAGGTGTTGAAAAGAAGAAAGAGAAAGTTACCAAGGAGAAAGTGGTAAAAGACAAGGCGGCACGCAAACGAGGAAGCTCTGGTGAGACTGAGACATCTGCATCTCAACCTAAACAGAAGAAACGCAGACTGCGAAAAATGCAAGAGTCTCCACCACCACCAGAACCTGCTGCAGAACCATCAGAACAAACAGAACACATGGCAACAGAACAAGAAAAGGAGGCAACACAGGCAGAAACAGAGGTTACAAAGGCCCCAGCGGGTGATGTAGAACCAGAAACAAGCCATACTCCACATCAGGAGAAAGATTTTTCTCCAGCCAGAACACCCACACCCTCGCCAAAAAGAATGGAGAAAATAAGTGAGGATGAGGAGGAAGAAGAAGGAGAATCTACAGATGAAGAGGAGGAGAAGAAACGCCAAGCAGAAGGTGTTATACATCTGTTGGAAAATGAAGCAGAACACTATGTGCTGCAAGACTTTCCTGGCATTCATCGCTTACCAGAAAGCTTGGGAACAGCCAAGCGCGTCAAGTTTTACTTGCTGGTCAAAGACAGCGAGTACTATATCTTTGATGCTCTGCTTCAGATCAAGACAATTGACGAACTAAAGAAGGAAGAGGCCACTCTGCTCAGTTTACTTCAAGCCAACTCAGTGGCAGAACTCAGAACAGATTACCAGCAACTCATCTATGCGCTCATGCAGCATGAGGCAGAAACTTTGAATATCACTCTGCAAACAACACATACTGATGCTCAGATGGAAGAACCTGTCACAACCGAACAACAACCACCCCAACCAGAGCAGGGAAAAGCCCAATCCAAGAAGCCTGCCAAGAAAACACCAATCATCAACCTTGACTCTGGTGATGATGAACCAGTCGGACATAACATTGGTGGCGAGCCAAGCAATGACATATACACACAAGGAGCTGCAGAAACAAGTCAACTTCTACACCATGGAAGAGCTTCTGGAAAGAGAACCCAACACCTTCAATAACTATCAACTGGACAATCTGATCACTCTTCGAGTTGAAGATCAGATGACTTATATATGCAACTCACTTCAAGAGAAGGCAACCCAGATTCTCACTGATTTCAAAAAACATCAGAAAGATTACGTCAACGACATGGATGAAGACATACGAAGAAAGCTCAGAACAGTCAGAAAGGAGCTTGATAAAAAGATAGATGATGATCGTCTACAGAATGAAGCTGAACAGGCCAAAATCACTCTTCGTCTAAATGACATAGAAGAGACAAATCAGAAGACAACTGCTCTTGTAGCTGATCTTTTAGCCAAACAACAAGTAACAATTAGTGTTGCCGTAGAAAAGAAAGGAAGTCAACTTGCTGCTCAGTTGAAGGAAGATACTGACTTATCCATCCATTCTCAATTCGCCCAATTTGAAAATGAGAAATTTGTGGAGCTGATGCAGAAACATCAAATGGCAGTCCTGAATGACCTTCTGTATCCTACCCCAGAAGAGTTCGAGCAACAGAGCACTCGTCTTACTGCAGTTGAAGAACTTCAAGAGACTTATGATAAAACATTGTCTACAATGAACAGCAGGCTCGAACAGAAACTGGACGTCTGTTGGTCCCGAAAGAGGAAGGTTTGGTGTATGGGGGGGGAATACACCAAACACAAACTTTTCAGTTTACTTGACTAATTAAATCAGAGAGATGTAAGCTTTCTGAAACACAGATTGCTCAAGGTGATAGACCAGATTGGTTTTCTAATCGATCTTGTTCTATCCAGGTAAAGTCTCTCAAGTGAGTTATACAAGGCAGAGAGTAAGTTTAGACTTAAACTCTAACAGTGTATCGTGTGCGGAATAATGGCGGACTTAGTCGGTGCTCTTGTTAAGAAAATCTTTAGAAAACTTAATCGAGTATTTAGAAGTTGATTAAGAATGCAGATTGAATGAGTATGACAGATAGAGAATAAAAAAAAACAACTGAATATAAATGCAGAATATAAATGATGTAGTTATTTTTACGTGGTTCGGGAAACCCCCTACGTCCACGGTCTAATCCAAACTGGATTAGATATCCACTACTAGGATACTCTTCTTATTTATACTCGCTGAGAACGAGCCACAAGTTTCAATTACAAACCTTATTGAAACTTATGCACGAATAAGGGTCGTGTCCCTTTACAACTTACAGAAAACTACTGTAAAACAGGATTTCTTCACGTTAATCCACTAGAAAACTACTAGCTAGCAAAGATCTCCTTCCTCTCTCGATAAGACAGACTTGAATCGAGGTGTGATTGCGATCACGAACGGTTTGAAGCTTTTTGTCTGATTGTGAGGTAGAATCCTTGAGAATATTTCTGCAGTATATCGTTAGCTTTTTTTTTTTATCAGACTTTGAAACTTCAAACATATATAGGCTCTGAATTTGAAATTCTAGCCGTTTGTTGATTGGCGTGATTTGATTTGTGGATTGCCAATCAATCATATCTCTTCTTTCCTTGTAGAGTCGTTGATTGAATCTTCTATGAATGGTAAGCAGATCATCTGTGATTACTTTCCTTCTGGGTGTCAGTCAGTGATTCTCTTTCCAAATCTTGATGAACTGATATCTTAGATATATTTGGTTCAGCTCCTTCTGTTCTGTTTTGAACCTTCTGGTTTAATGCCTTTCTGGTTGAGCGCTAGTTAGATATTTTCTGGTTTAGTGTCTTTCTGGTAGAACACCTTTCTGTTAAAGTTGATTTGCTTCATTTTTCTGTTCGAGACTTGCTGGTTCAACTTTCTGTCTAAAACTTGCTGGTTCAGCTTTCTGTCAAAGACTTGCTGGTTCAGCTTTCTGTTAAAGACTTGCTGGTTCAGCTTTCTGTCAAAGACTTGCTGGTTTAGCTTTCTGTTAAAGACTTGCTGGTTCAGCTTTCTGTTAAAGACTTGCTGGTTCAGCTTTCTGTCACTTAGAGACAGAATAGAAATGATACAAAACATGAATAATATCAAGTGTGTTTTCGAGAGAACATCATCAAAACTTAGAATATTTGTGAGGTTCCCAACAACGCCTCCAACCAGACAATCAACTTTCTGCTTGGGTTCAAAGCAGAAGCTGAAGAGAAAATGGAGAAAATGACTGAAGAGATTGCCTCACTTCGCACACTCATCACTACCTTCTTTGATGATGTCGAAAAGGGGGAAATCTCGGGAGGCAAAGGTAGAAGCAAGGGAGGCAAAGGTAGCAGCAAGAGTATGAGGACAGAAGAGGTGGAAGTTGAAACAGAAACACCAGCACCGGCTCAACCCAGGCCTACCACACCACCGAGGCCAGACCCCACCCTACTTGGAACAGAGCCCAACTCAACAAGCACCTCAGATCCCCAGCGACAGAGGAAAGAAACCAATTGATGAGGGTGATCAGATAGCTGAATTGCTGCTGTTCGGAGTGAATATGGAACAAGCTTGTGATCCTCTTTTCAGAGCCCAATTCTACAAAGAGCAAGCAGAAAGAGAGAGAAAGCTAGCTGCTCAGGAAGCCAAGGAAAAAAGCATTTCAAACACCTTTCTCCCTACCTTCCTCCACAGAACGCTCACAGCAGCAGTCATCACAATCAACCACCCAGTCTAAAAAGAAGAAGAAGAAACCATTCTCATAGAATCTATCCTTGCAGAAGAAAACACCTAATGATGCATGGGTTCCAGAAGGTGATCAAAGTGACTGGGAGAAAGTAAAGCAAGGTTTTATCTTGAACATATATTTTTTGAAAGAGCCTACATACTCAGAATCAACTCCAGATGAGGATTTTAACAGATATCTGGACAACTTCAGTGACCAGGGCCTAGTACAGAGGATTAGAACAGCAGCATCTGATGCCAAGATACAGATCAAAGCCCTGGAGAAAGAATACATGGTATGCCCAACAATACCAGGCAGTAATATTCCTGACAAGACCTACATTTTAAATTACATCAATCAACTGGCCAAGATCAAGGGATATAAGATCGACAATCACGATCCTAATTACGCCAGGGTAAGAGATGGAATTTACGAGAGCATTCAGTTAGTCTCTGATGCACAGAGAGAGAAGATGAAGAAAGGCGGAGCAGCCAGATGGTTTTCTTAGATAGATCTTAAATCCTATCTTCTGTTTTTGCTCTCTATGTTATTTCTGCTGTCCACTTGTACTCATCAATTCATATATCTATTGATGTGAAGCTTTCTAAAAAGTCAAAATCTTATTGTCCAATAACTCTCTTGTTATTGATTGTTATACAACTTAAATAACAATCGGCTAACCTTACCAGAACATGATTCGTGTTACCCTGGTTAAATCTGACTAAGTATGGTTTCGACATCATCAAAAAGGGGGAAATTGTTGGGAACCCCGCAATTAATTTGAGTTTTGATGATGTTCCCTCGAAAACATACTTAGGTTTTTTCATGTTCTCTATATATTACTACTATATGTCCCTATGTAACAGGAATCTAAAGCTTTCAAATAGAAAGTTGAACCAGCAAGTCTCAGACAGAAAGCTGAAGCAAATCAACTTTAACAAAAAGTTGAACCAGCAAGTCTCAGACATAGAGTTGAACCATCAAGTCTCAGACAGAGAGTTGAACCAGCAAGTCTCAAACAGAAAGTTGAAGCAAATCAACTTTAACAGAAAGTTGTTCAACCAGAAAGTGTTTAACCAGCACTCAACCAGAAAGACATTAAAACCAGAAAAGGCCTAACCAGAAGGTTCCAGTCAAACAGAAAGTGTTGAACCAACCAGACAGAAGTGACAACAGATCGATAGAACTATCAAAACTACCAGAAGATATTGTCCTACTCATCATATCCTCTTACCACGCCAGTATTAAAGACCATCCATTAAGAATGGGAAGGAGAATCCCTGATTGACATGAAGAAGGAAAGTAATCACAATCGATCTGCCTTCCACACATAAGAAGATTCAGTCAACGACTCAACAAGGAAAGAAGAGATATGATGAATAACATTGATTGGCAATCCACAATCAAATCACGCCAATCAATAAACGGCTAGAATTTCAAATTCAAAGCCTATATATATTTGGAGTTTTAAAGTCTGAAAGATACACAAGTACTACATTGAAGAAACATTCTCAAGCATCTCTATCTCACGTCAGACAAAAGCTCCAAACCATTTGTGATCACAATCACATCAACCCAACCTCGATTCAAGTCTGTCTTATCGAGAGAAGAAGGAGATCTTTGCTAGCTAGTAGTTTTCTAGTGGATTAACGTGAAGATACCCTGTTTAATTACAGTAGTTTTCTGTAAGTTGTAAAGGGACACGACCCTTATTCGTGCATAAGTCTCAATCTAGTTGTGGTTGGAACTTGTGGCTCGTTCTCAGGGAGTATAAATAAGAAGAGTATCCTAGTGGTGGATATCTAATCCAGTTTGGATTAGACCGTGGACGTAGGGGGTTTCCTGAACCACGTAAAAATAACTGCACCATTTACTTTCTGCATTTTTCAGTTGTTTTATTCACTACCTGTCACTCTCATACAAGCTGCATTCTTAATCAATTCCCTAAATACTCGATTAAGTTTTAAAAGATTTTCTAAACAAAGAGCACCGACTAAATCCACAATTATTCCGCACTCACTCAACACTCAGAAAGTAATAGGATAATTCTTATTATTAGCTAAATGTTTTCACTAAGAGAGTAATCTGTTTGGACTAAAACTGCTATCGATCTGCACATCGACCTGTCTAGTTACCTTCCAAGCAATTTCTTATATAGAATAGCTTGATCTCTCTATTAACTTGTCAAGTAAACTGAAAAGTTTGTATTTGGTGTATTCCCCCCCCCATACACCAAACCTTGCTCATTCGGGACCAACACAGTTAATTTCCTAATAACTGACATGTACTAGATGTTGACTTTCTGTCCAGCTTACATCCAGGATAATTTGAATCTGTGTACCCAGTTAGCTCAAAGTTGTCTTCGCATGGATACAATAATCCAATGTGATATGTTCCCTTCAGATATCTTAATATCTTCTTAGCTGCTTCCATATGAGACTCTTTGAGGTTTGCTTGATATCTTGCACATACTCCTACTGCAAATGTGATGTCAGGTCGACTGGTAGTTAGGTAGAGCAATGATCCTACGATCCCTCTGTATTGAGATTTTAACAGGTTTACTGTCTTTGATCCCAAATTTAGTCAGCAGGTCGTGAACATACTTTGCTTGATTAATGAAGATACCATCTGGTAACTGCTTGACCTGCAAACCTAGAAAGAAACTCATTTCGCCCATCATGGACATTTGATACTTATTTTTCATAAGTTCAGCATATTTATCACACAAGTAAGTAGATTGGGATCCAAATATGATATCATCTACATATATCTGTACTAAATGGATATTCCCTTTGACTTTGATGATGAACAAAGTCTTGTCGACTGATCCTCTTCTGAATCCAGATTCTAGTAGAAATGTAGACAATGTCTCATACCTAGCTCTAGGGGCTTGTTTTAGACCATAGACTGCTTTTGTCAGTCTGTATACTTTCTGGTTTGGATCTGCTTCTTCGAATCCAGGTGGCTGTTCCACATAGACTTCCTCTTCAAGGATACCATTTAAAAAGGCACTTTTAACATCCATCAGGTATACCTTGAATCTTCTGTGTGCAGCATATGCTAAGAATAGCCTTATTGCTTCTAGTCTGGCTACGGGTGCAAATGTTTCATCAAAATCAATGCCTTCTTGTTGATTATAGCCTTTAGCTACTAATCTGGCTTTGTTTCTGACTACTTCACCATTCTCATCTCGTTTATTTTTTAACACCCATTTTACACCAATTACTCCTTGGTGTTTGGGTCTTTTGAACTCATTAAGTTCTTCTTGCATTGTTGTTATCCAATCTGCATCTTGTAGTGCTTCATTAGCATCAGATGGTTCAATGCGAGAAAGATAGCAGCTTAACAAGGCACTTTCTCCATGCATTCTTCTTGTTTTCACACGATCTGATGGGTTCCCGACAATCTGTTCTGGTGGATGATCTTGTATCCATCTCCTTCTCCTAGTCATCTCTTCATCAAATATCTCAGGATCAGGTTGATCTATTGGTTCCTCAAATTCAGAGTGTGTTGTTGGTGAAGCTTTGTAACGCCCCCATTCTTTAAATAAAGACATTACGAAAAAACTTTACTTTTCTTTCATCATTTAATATTATAAATGATATTATAAATTATATTTTAAGATAAGCAGCGGAGAGTATAATAAAAAATTTTACAAACGGACGGCATATCCCCTATAATTATGTATATGCCACCCTGAAATAATGACTACCGGCAGCAAATCACAATACCAAATAGGGACACAGCCCTCATCAAAATATACCCATATTAAAAAGTCATTACAAGAACAACTTTGTTTAGTTAACCAAAACTAATTAAGTTTGTTTTCAACCAAACATTCACATATACATAAAAGCTGTGTTGGTCCCGAAAGAGCAAGGTTTGGTGTATGGGGGGGGGGGGGGGGGGGGGGGAATACACCAAACACTAACTTTTCAGTTTTACTTGACAATTTATAAGAGAGTTCAAGCTATTCTATATGAGAAATTGCTCGGCAGTGACTAACCAGATCGATATGCAGATCAATAGCAGATTTAGTCCAAACAGATTACTCTCTTAGTGAAACACTTAGTTGATAATAGGAGTGATCTTATTACTTTCTGAGTGTAGAGTCAGTGCGGAATAATGGTGGATAAAAGATTGCTCTTGTTTAGAAAACCTTAAGTATTAACCAGATTGATTAGGGAGATTGATTGAGATGCAGATGGATGATAGTGCAGAGAGTTAGAGTAATAAACAACGGAAATTAAATATGTAGAATTATAAAGCACACGGTTGTTTAACGTGGTTCGGGAAATCCCTACGTTCACGATATGGTCAAAACTAGACCAGATTATCCACTACTAGGATACTCTGCTTCTTTATACTCGTGGAGAACGAGTCACAAGTATCAATCACAACTAGAATGATACTTATGCACGAATGAAGGGTCGTGTCCCTTTACAACAGATTACCTCTACGTTACCACTAGAAAACTACTAGCTAGCAGGGTGATCTCCTTTCTCTCGATATGATAGACTTGAATCGAGGTGGTTGGTGTGATGTTGAATCACAGAGTGTTGAAGCTCTAAGTCTGGAATACAGATTGCTTGGAAGAATAATAGCAGTATAGCTTGCGTGTATGTTCACTCAGTTTCCAGATTTTTGACTTCAACTATATAGGCATTGAATTTGAAATTCTAGCCGTTGTTGATTGGCGTGAGATAGATGGTATATTGCCAATCAATGGTTTCCATCATATCTGTTCTTGCCATATAGGAAAGGTTGACTCAATTTTTGATTTATGGAAAGCAGATTGCTAACGGTCTCTTTCCTTATGTATATGTTAACCGGAGATCTTCTTTCCAATCCTTGTTGGATGGACTTTGATCTTGACGTGGCAAGTGTATGTGATGTGTAGGATGATGTCAGCTGATGGATTGATGACTCAATCGTTCTGGTTCCTCGCTGTAGGCATCGATCTGGTCATCGATCTGGTCGTTGTCTGTTACAGCAGATCGATTCTTCTTTGGCATAAAAACTTGACTTTCATCCTATTCTAAGTTGAGATTGACTTCTATAGAAATATCTTCTTTACATTTTAAGTCATCTCCTAATCTGTTCCATAACAGAAATCACCTTATCTCTAGTGATCTGTTTTTACACGAGAACAGTTTAACTTCTAAACTAGCTAAGTGTGTTTCGAAAGACCATCATTAACACTAAGACCTTAGGATTCCCAACAAGCTGAGAGAATGTTCATAGGGTCCACTTCCATCTGGTCCAGCCGTCGAGCCTCTCAGCCTGCAAAATATGACAGCATGTGGGGAACATGAGTATGCAAGCACACTCAGTGGAGAATACACTGCAAGCAGTTATAACCAATTGTGCAAGTCACATAGCATAATGAACAACTTTAATTATCTTGTCGGCGAGACTAGTCTCTCCCCTCGAGGGTGCTTTATAAGCCACACAGGCAAGAATACGCCACACAGGCAAGAATACGCCACACAGGCAAGTTCATATGAATGCAATAGACACAACAATGATTATAACCATCAACTTATAGATAGCGTAAACCCCACCTCGTGACGATGTTTCACATATACTTTTCACTTGCTTGGTTGTCCAGCTTGAGCTCTGGATACGATGCCACCTAGCACTTTAAATAACTTTAACTTATTACACCTTGAAAGTATAAACTTATCATAACTTAAAACTCATATCATTTGAATTTATACAAAACTCGATTTATACATTTATGTAGTTCTTGAGACTACAACACAATCTAATTTAAGATTATGAAATTAATATAACAAGATAAATAAGTTTAGGGAATATTAATAAATAAGTTAAGCAATATTTCTCAATTCAAAATATAAAACATAGAATGTAATTACTAAATTCCGAACTTAAACCACAAGTTTCCGACATCAATTATGGACACTTGGCTTATCGGTTTCCAAAAACATAACCTCGAGTATATATTTTAAGGATTGGAAAATAAAACTCCTAAAGAAATGTTTTGGATTCGGCATCAATTTGAAGCCGGAAAATTATACTCAATTCGCGCAGCTCCCGCAGCGCGTAGAATTAACACCCTAACTTCGTCAGGTCATAACTCCCTCGTCCGAACCGTGATTTACAATCCGAAGGTACCGTTAGAAAGACGACGAAAAGATATTTAAAATGTTATCTAATATGATGGGTTTTGGATAAATAAAATGGACGAAAATCAACTCGCAACCTGCTGCCCTGTTTCTGCCGAAAATGGAAAATTTAATTCATCGATTTTCGCCGACGTATTAACGACAACCCATGGCAGCAGCCCCGCTGCCGCCTCCGCCTCTCCTCCACCGGCGGCCCTTCCTCCATAACACAACCCTAACCCAACTCACCATAACCATGAATTCCATATCATATACATACATACTCACATAAACACATAATTAAACACCATTAATCACTAATTAAGAACATAATTAAAGGCATTACCTCCAATTCTTGAAGAGAAGAAGAAAAATTGAAAGTGAGAGAGAGAGGAAATGGTCGTTTGTGAGGGTAGACAAAAGAGTGTTTGAATGCTTCTACACACTTCTATATATATATATATATATATATTACTTAGCCATTAAGAAAGAAAATATCTTAGATATTTATAAAAAATTTTCTTAAATATCTCCTAATATTTATTTATAAAAAAATATATATATTTTGCTAGGGCACATCCCGGCTCTAAGTCGAACAACCAGTAAACATTCGAAATCGAATCCGTTACGTTAGTTCAAAATCATCTAAAAATAATTCAATTCGTATACCTCTATTTTATTTTTATTTATATAACTTGTCCAAAATAATATTAATAATAACTTTAAAAGTGTGGGGTATTACAAGCTTGAAATGGATTCTCATTTGTTTCAGCCTCTGGATTTAAATTTTCAGATTGATCATTATCTACAATGACTGTTTCATTGCTTTCTGTTGGTGATCTGTTTTCATCCAGATTACGTTGAATTGTTCCCCCTTACTGTATAATTTCTTCAGCAATTGGTGGAGTGTTGATCTCTTCATCATCCCTTTTTGAATTCCATATGAGAATATCTTCTCAGAGCAATTCATTTATCTTTCTTGAAGTCATCTGGTTCTCTGTCTGTTTATTAACAGGTAACCTGTACTCAACAATGAGGTGTTACCTCCACAATATGAGAGTTCTTATTGTAGACTCGATACGCTTTACTGATACCAACATGGGTTTCATAAGCTAACCAAGCATAAAGGCACCAAACATTCAGATTAACAACAAGAAGGAAACTGAGTTTTGTAACGGAAAGAGTGGTTGAGCTATATGTATGACGACATATAACTCAAGGCTTACAAAATATGTTTCAACAAAGTTTAACAAGATGACCATAATCTCACTCAACATTTACATGTCAAAAATAAATTACAGTGTTCAGCTCCATTGCCATCTCCCAGCTCAACCTGCATGTTTAGAAATACATGCAGGGCGTGAGTACATAAAGCACTCAGTGGACACATGCCAAAAATATTTAAAACTTGCTCTTAGAGCTATATTGTTGACTTGCCAACTTTAGCATATACAGGGTTTTTAAGAAAATAACCTGCATACGCTTCTTAAAACATATATCTTTTCTTTCTGAAAACAATAAAAACTGAATATGCATCTCATGTGTCTGCAGACATTTATCTTAAATCTGTGATACCATATCTACTTTCTTGTGTTGAGAGGTAGGCCTCCCCCTCAAACACTCTGACCGGCCAGTCCGCTCACCGGCTCACGGTCTAATGTGTACATAAACCCTTACCGGCAGCTCGTCCGGCATAGGGCCGATATCGTAATTCTGTTGTAGATAGGTACATACAACATGCTCAAAACAGGCAAGTCAAACTTCTTTAAACATAATGAACATATCAAAACATAAATAATTCTTTAGCACGTGCATTCTTTAGTTAGAAAGCCCACCTGGACGGTTTAGTCTATTTAATCCAAGGCTTCGTCTCTTTCTTTCTTTTCTTCTTTTCCTTTCTCTGCTGAACCTTACATTAGTAAAACATGTAAGAATAAGAAATCATACTCTTTTCTATAGAATCATTAATTCACAATCTCATTCTTCTTCTTGTAATTTACTTGATTGCCAACTATTATAACTATAAGTTCTTCGGCTATTGCATCCTTCTATCTTTGTGCTATACTAATTACTTATCTTATCTATGTTATTACGTCACTTCTTTACATACTAAACTAACAAATTCTAACTTTTACATACTTGGTTAATAAAATCCAATAAATTCACATTAGCCACTATATTCATTCCTTATCTCAAATATCACATTAAATCAAACAAATAAAATCTCTATATATAAGTTTTAATCATGCCCTTCTTGAAAATTAAAGATCTTAATGTAAGAATGGTTCTATCTTTAATCTCTTGATTTAACCATGCTTAATATCGCTTAATAAACTTCAATGCATCATCACTTAGTCCAAATAACATCAACATGTATTTAAACTTAGAAACTCCATAAACTAACTAAATTTTGAAAAATTCATTTCTAATGCTTGGAAAATTCTAAATAAATTATTCTAGACATTATTCATGCCAATAAGCTCAAATATGATATCAATTTAAACAAATAAAATCAAAATCCCATAGCTCTTTATTTCTTAATATTTTCAAAAATTACATAATTTTCATATCTTGATTTTTTCTCAATTTCTTTCTAATCTTATGTTTAAACATGCTCAATTACATGAATAAAATCTTAATTTAAGCATAGCTTCACATAGTGTTAACATAAATTTAAACTCAACCCTAAAGCCATATCTTCATCTAAGTCATCATATTTCTACATATTTTCCACTTTAAGCATGCTTTAATCATGAAATAACAACAACTTCACTAATACTTCAAATTTAAACTCTCCATCATCATGCTTCAAAAATCATACTTTATCAAAATAAAACATATAAACATGATAGGGAATAGCTATTTACCCTTAATTCACTAATCTTTAATATTGATGTGGCTTGGAATCACCCTATGGTGCTTGGGAGGAGAAAAATTTTATGGTATGGAGGGAGTGAAGTTTTCGAAAATATGGAGGGAGAAGAGGAAGATAAATTTTGGTTGATGTCTATCTTGAATAGTGAACTAGATGTCTCTTATACATATAAGAATTAATTTTATTTAGATTTAATTAATTTAGTGATTATTCACCACTTTCTACAATATTCTAGAGAATTTGAGAAATTTATTTATTTATGATCATCTCTACATGATATACTAACATTCTTATATCATGCTTAAGTCACACTTAGATCATCCATCTTCACTAATTACAACTAAGTGCCTTGAAATTTTAAAATTTCTACTTTTATCCCCTAAGGATGCAAAGCCTTTTTAAATCTCAAATTAGCAATTAAGTAATGATTAAAATTTGAGGGTATTACAGTAACACAAACAGTCAAAAGTACGAAAGTAAGAAATCTTAGGCTTTCTGTTGTTCCAGATCTCATATGGAGTCTTTCCATGCCTGAGTGTGATTGATGATCTGTTCAGAGTATAACAAGTTGTGTCAATAGCTTCTGCCCAGAACTTCTTGGGTAGATTGGTAGCATTTAGCATAGTACGAGCTGCTTCTTTAAGTGATCTGTTTCGCCTTTCAACAACTCCATTTTGTTGAGGTGTTCTAGCAGCTGAAGTTTGATGAGTGATTCCCATCTTATTGCAGTATGCTTCAATCTTCTGGTTGAGAAATTCTGTTCCTCGATCTGTTCTGATAGTAGCAACAATCACCTCTTTTTGTTTGGTGATCTTGTGTAGAAAATCAGGTAGTTTGGCTAGTGTCTCTTTCTTCTTTAACAGAAAGATGACCCAGGTGAACCTGGAGTAGTCATCTATGATTACTAAGGTGTATTTTCTTCCATTTATGCTTAGTGGTTTAACTGGTCCAAACATATCCAGATGCAAAAGCTCCAGTATTCTTGATGTTGAGTGAGCTGTTTTGCTTATAAAGGATGATTTGGTTTGCTTTCCAGCTTGGCAGGCATCACATATATGATCTTTATCATATACTTGATCTGGTAGTCCTTCCACTAATTTTTCTTTGGCAATCCTGTTGATTGACTTAAAATTTAGGTGACTCAACTGTCACAGCCCAATTTCTTAACCATCTCTTAGTCAAGAAATTAAGCCATGACTTAACTAACTTGGAAACAACTCTAGTAATTTATGTTTGGTTGCAAAGAAACTTGAACTTATTCTCGCGAAAAAACAGGGCAGGGCCGACACATCGACTTCGAAAGCTCATAACTTTCTCATACGGACTCCGAATTTAGATCCGAAAGAACCGTTGGAAAGGTATTGAAAAGATCTTTAAAATGACACCAAATTCAGAAAATTCGGACTTATGAAACTCACGAAAAAGTGGGTTCAACGAGCTGCCCTGTTTCTAGCAAAAACAAAGTTTGCACAATTTTTGAATTTGGAGTTTCAACACATCTAAATACCAACTCAAGAAACCAAAAGATAGAGATAAAAAAATGATAACTCATAAAGAAAAGTGCTACCATGGATATCAAGGGCTAAACTGATACGAAGGTATCAAACGTTCAAATGACATCAAAACATAGATTTGCAACGGAAGAAATAGTTGAGCTACATGTATGACGACACATAACTCAACTTACAAAATATCCATCATCAAACAACAAGACAATCTATGGTTCACTGACAATTTATATACAAAGATAACCACAGTGTTCAAATCCATCGCCACCTCCAGCTCAACCTGCACGTTAAGAAAACATGCAGGGCGTGAGTACATAAAGCACTCAGTGGACACATGCCAAAACATTTAAAACTTGCTCATAGAGCTAAAATATTGACTTGCCAAATCTTTCTTTTCTGAAAATAATGTAACTGAATATGTATAAAATGTGTCTGTAAACAAATATCTGAAATCTGAAAATATGCAGTATGCAACATGCTATGCTGGCATTCTTTTTCTCTTGTTGTGTCGGTCCCGAAGGCTACCCGCTCACAGCTGCTTATGAAATCTGAAATACCATATCTACGCACTTCTTGTGTTGAGAGGTAGGCCTCCCTCTCAAACACTATGACCGGCCAGTCCGCTCACCGGCTCACGGTCACATATGTGTACACAAACCCTTACCGGCAGCTCGTCCGGCATAGGGCCGATATCGTAATTCTCTCGTAGATAGGCAATATGCATCATGCATCATGCACTCATAAATATAGGCAAGTCAATTTCTTTAAACATAAAAACATATCAAAGCATAAACAAATCTTTAGCTCATGCATAACTTTCGTTAGAAAGCCCACCTGGATGTTCCTTAGAGCTAAGGAACTAATTTACTCATAGCCACCAATTATCCCTGTCTTCTAGATTCTCTTTTCTTTCTGCTCTTATTTCCTTCTTGGTCTCATCTGACCCTTTTTCTTAAAGATGATTATTTCTTGAAAACTAGATCAAAACCTAGCTTAGAACTTGAATTATGGAAGGAGAAATTTTTTGGCTATGGTGGGAGAGGGGGTGCACGACCATGGGAGGAAGAATAAGGTTGATGGTGATGATAATATGATATATATCTCATTTCTTATAGATTAAGTAATTATATTTTATTAATTAAATAATTAAATACATAATTCTACATCACTCTAGGGGTTCTAGAACCTTCTAGAACCTCCATTTTTGGGTTCCGAGATATTAATACTGGATTACTCATCTCGACACAAGGAATTCACTGGTTCAGACTGTTCGTGATTCCGAGTTCGTATGAATAACTTATTCGAGTTTTAAATTACCGAATGAATTTAATTAAATAAATTCCTTCTCAAAACAATATTTTCTAACAAAATCCTTATAATAATCTCTTCTATATACCTTAGAAAATCGGGCAAAATTTATAGATATTGCTACGGCTGTCGAATTCCCAAATTGAATTCTTGCCGAAAACTAATTAAATTATTACCGAAATTACGATAATAAATTTTTATTCTTTCTTTTGTCTGTTTTCAAGCTTAATGGAATTTCTAATTCCATTTTTCTATATTATCTAATAGATAAAAATTTTCTCTTCTGAGGGGTATGCTTCGTCTGAATTTATTCTATCTTAACCCCTCTCTTTAATCTCTAGTATGGAATTAATAACTTCCAATTTCTTTCTTAACGAAATATTCGTAATTCTTTCTTCTAAATCGTATAATAGATTCTTCAAACTCTTCTTAATCTCATAAAAATATTCTCTTAAGGATGCATAGCCTTAATTAAGGTTTAATTACATTTTAGTTATGGCTACAGTATTTCGGGGTATTACACTCAACCTCTTGTGCCATAACCAGCTTGTTTCTGATACAGTTTTAGTGACTAAGCAGGTCTCGATCTGGTTCGTCCACTGGACAATATATAGCCTATCCTACAATATTCCGGTAAGGAGTATCTCATCTCCTTCCTTGTTCTTCACAAAAGCAGTTGTTAGTATCAAAAACGATCTAATTACCGTTAGCACAGAACTGACTTACAGAAAACAAATTGTGACTAAGACCCTCAACATACGAAACATTTGAGATGGTGGTCTTGCCAACTTTTATATTTCCATATCCTCTGGTGTATCCTTTTGTGTTACATCCAAAGGTTACCTGTGGTCCTGGCTTTTCAATGTAATCTGAAAGTAGATTCTTGTCACAAGTCATGTGCTTCGAACACCCACTATCTATTATCCAGATTGTTCCTCTAGCTATCTTGTTTCTTCTTGCAGTCTTCTGGTCCTGCAATTAATTACACTTAGCTACCCTTCAACGTTTGGGTGCTTGGTTATTAGCAAATGTTCCCTTTCAAATCCAGAACATTTTTGGGTTAGGAACAGAAATATAGCAGGTAATGATGTTCTCATCATTATCAACTTTAGACAGAGAATGGAATACAGATGGATGATGTCTCTCTATTTCATCATTCTTCAATCCCTTCTTAATGGGTAATGTCCTGTTGACATTCTTGTTATGAACATGATCTGTTTCTGTGTAATGGGCTGGTTGTCCCTTTGTTTGATGGTATTGTCTGTACCCAGTCTGTTTCACCATCATCTTCTGGGGATGATCTTTCTTGTTCCTCAGATCTATTACTTGATCTGGTATTCGCTTTCTCTCTGGTACAAAGCTTATGGTTCCCGAAGATTTTTCTGAGTGACCTGGATATCCTAATCCAGATGTGTCTTTTTGCTGCAGATTGATTAGCAGCTTGGCACGCTCATCACTTTTGTAGATCATTTCTTTGTTTTTCTTTATCTTTTCTTCAGCTACGTTGTTTCTGTTGATGAGATCTTTGACCTTTGAGTTTAAAGAGTGAATCTCTCTATCTTTTCTTTTGATCTGTTCTTCCAGATCAGCTATTTGGGCAACGAATTGGGTGTTAGCTGTGCTCAGTATCTGTTCTGATTTCTTCAGTCTATCATTTTCTTCTACTACTTCTCTAAAAAGTCTTTTGATGCTCGAATAGCTCTTGAACATCTTATTTACTTCTTCCCATGAGTATTCAGATTGATCTTCTTCTTCCTGTTCAAAATCATTATCATTTGAGGAATTTGAATTGCAAGAATTTACCTCGACTTCATCCAGACCGTTGTCTAATCCCACATAGCATTCATCCCAGCTTTCTTCATTATTAACAAAGAATTCTTCATCATTCTCTGATGAGCTGTCTGAAAAATGACTCAAGCTGCTTGAATCTTGTTCAGCTAGCATGGCCTTGCACTCATATTTGAGTTTTCGATCTCTTTTTGCTCTTAGCTCTTCTCTTTGGCTTTTGGACAGATCAGGACAATCTGTTTTGAAGTGACCTATTCTGCCACAACCAAAGCAGGTATAATCTGTTGAGTTAGATGTTTTTGAGATTTTACCTATCTACTGTTTTGTTTCATCCTTGTTCTCAGGTCGATCATTGTCACGTTTCTTGTAGAATTTGTTCTTGTTATCTTTGTAGAAACGTATATATTTCTTCGTTCTGACCTCCATATTGTCCATGCGTTTGGCAATCATTGCAAACTCTTTTAAGAGTTTGTCATAGCTTTTCTCTTCATCTGGTGTAGAGGATTCAGATGGTTCGTCTGTTTTACTCTTCGCTTTGAAGGCAACTTCTTTTTCTTTCTTTGAACTGCTTTCTGCCTTTTTGGACAGATGATCTGGTCCTCGAATTCTTTGAACGTCACATTCATGACCTTCAAGGTGATCAAATAAAGCTTCTGTAGAGAGTTCATTGAAGTCTGTACGAAGTGGTTGCATTGCAGCATAAATCTCCCAGCTAGGTGGAAGTGCTCTGAGTACTTTCATGTTTTCTCTCTTTGAGTATACTTGTTCTTATTGAACGCGAATATCTCAAGGAGGATTCCAGTGAATCTCATTTTTATTTGCTCAATGGTCTCGCCTGGTTTCATTTTGAATTCATCGTATTTGTTGCAGGCAAGAGACAGCTTGTTCTCAATCATGACCTCTGATCCTAGACATAAGTCTCTTAAGGCTTCCCACATCTCTTTGGCAGTATCCAAATCTTAGATTTTGGCCAGATGTACGCCTTTGACCATGCCAGATATGATCCCCTTAGCAAAGTCATCCAGATTGGCTTCGCGACGTTCCTCTGCAGTATATTTTCTTGGATCTTTGGGAGCTATCTGTGTAGTTACACCAGTTGAAGTAGTTACTGTCACTTCTTTAGTGATCTGTAGTGGGCCTTCTTCTATAACTTTCCACATCAGATAGTGAGGGGCTTTGAGTGTAGTTTTGATTCTGAAACTCCATTCTCTATATCCTTGGATGGAGAATTCTTCACAAGCCCTAATAACAGATGATTCCATAGCAGATAGTATGCACGTGAATGAAAGATAGGTTTTCCTAGATCTATTCAAGTTGACCACACATGTATTAACCCTGTGAAACAGAAATAATGGTCGTTTGAACCACGGCTCTGATACCACTTGTTGGTCCAGAAAGAGCAAGGTTTGGTGTATGGGGGGGGGGGAATACACCAAATACAAAATTTTTTGTTTACTTGGTTATTTATTAGAGAGTTCAAGCTATTCTAAAATAAGAAATTGCTCGGCAGATGACTAACCAGATTGATCAGCAGATCGATACCAGGTCAGTCCAAGCAGATAGCTCTCTAGTGAAGACACTTAGACAATAATAAGAGTAATCTTATTATTTTCTAAGTATTGTGTGTGCGGAAATATGGTGGATTTAGTGAGTGCTCTTATATAGAAAACCTTAAAGATTAACGAGATTGATTAAAGCAGATTGATTAGAGATGCAGACTATATGGTAGTACAGGGAGTTAGAATAATAAACAACTGAAAATAAATATGCAGAAAGATAAATGACACAGTTGTTTAACGTAGTTCGGGAAAATCCCTACGTCCACGATCTGATCAAAACTAGACCAGATTATCCACTACTAGGATACTCTTCTTCTTTATACTCGTGGAGAACGAGTCACAAGTATCAATCAAACCTAAAAGGATACTTATACACGAAGTAAGGGTCGTGTCCCTTTACAACAGATTACCTCTACGTTACCACTAGAAAACTACTAGCTAGCAGGGTGATCTCCTTTCTCTCGATAAGACAGACTTGAATCGAGGTTGGGTTGGTGTGATGTAGAATCACAAGTTGTTTGAAGCTCTTAGTCTGGTTCAAAGAATGATTGCTTGAGAGTCACTTTTTCAATGTAGCGCGTATATATTTCTCCAGATCTTGAACTTCAAATATATATAGGCTTTGATTTTAAAATTCCAGTCGTTGTTGATTGGCGTGAGATTGATTGTAGATTGCCAATCACTGATATCTATCATATCAGTTCTTGCCTTGTAGGAACGTTGACCCAATTCTCTAAGTATGGAAAGCAGATCGCTAACCGTTACTTTCCTTCCTTATGTCAATCGTGGATTCTCTTTCCAAACCCTGTTGGATGGACTTCAATTTTGACGTGGCAAGAGGACATGATGTGTAGGATGATGTCATCTGGTGGTTTGATGACTCTATCGATCTGGTTCTTGGCTGTGAACATCGATCTAGTCGGTGATCTGGTTGCTGTCTGTCACAGCAGATCGATTTCTTCTTGGTGAGAAATCTTGGCCTTCATCCTATACTATTATAGAAATGACTTCTATAGAAATGATTCCTTTACATGTTAAGTCATCTCCTAATCTGTTTTCTATCAGATTTCACTTTACATGTAGTGATTTGTTGACACGTAGAACAGTTTAGCTCTAAAAAGAACTAAGTGTGTTTCGAAAGATTATCATCAAAACTAAACTACTTAAGGGTTCCCAACAATGATGTTGCAGAAATTTAGTAAAATACTAGTTAGAAATTTGGACTTATAACAGAGCGAGATAACAATGTTTATGCAAGTATAAACTCATATATTTCCATTAAAAACATGTAGTATCCATAATTGATAGTATAAAACAAGATATAGGTATATTAAGTCTAACTACAGAGAAATTCATATGAAAACCATACATGAAGACAATGAATAGTTTTATCATTCAATAGTGGAAGAATATGAGCAGTTAACGTTCAAAACTTAAGCACATAATGAAATTTTACTAATAAATAACAGAGATGAACAGATTATAAACAAATAACCTTTCGCACGCTTTATCATAGCGTATAAGGAGTTTAAAGATTGAAACTCATGATTATTAAAAACAACAAATGGCTCAGCATTTACAAACTTCTTCACGATGGAAACTCTGTCTGGGAATTTTAAAAGTGATTCGGCCATTTTGAAGATGCTTCAGGAAGTGTAATGGTAAGAATGAGGAAGATGAAGTGAAGTATGTTATAAATATAGTGAATTAACTAATATTAAAAGTAAAAATTAGAGATAAAGGGTTGGGATTCTTTTTCTCCCTGTAGATGATTTTGCCGCGTTGGAAATTGTCTTTTCCCACATTTGGTGATAGGTGAGATTCACACGCTTGATCCTAGGGTTTTGTGAGGCGCGTGGACTTCCATCATTCTTCACTCTTTGCTTTATTCCTGCAAATAGTAATGAGTTACCCTCGATCCGATAATCAAATGCTAAAATAGATCATTACAAACATTAAATAGCAATCAAATCAATCATGTAGATAATTTTAATTATATTATCTAATAAAAATCAAACCGCTAAATAATCAATTCAGATAATGATACTACTTCTCTGAGTTCCCCCTTGATTTAGGAACATATATATATAAATATTTATATATATTGTGAGTGTTGGTGGTTCTCCTAAGCAGGTTCTGTTGTTGATAAGGTTTGCTTGTCATCAAGACTAAGTAAACCTAATCTCCAACACAACATCTTGAACCTTTCTTATGGAAAGGCTTTTGTTAGAATATTGACTCGTTGATCATCAGTGTGAATTTTTACTATTTTCACATTTTTTTTCTTTCCACGTGATCTCGAATGAAGTGATGATGTACATCAACATGTTTGCATCTTGTATGGAGAACGAAATTTTATGTTATGGCAATGGCACTCGAGCTATTACAAAAAATTGGCACCTCTTTAACATATACTTCATAATCTTGGAGTTGTTTTAGCCATAGGATTTGTGCACAACAACTTTCAACTGCCATGTATTATGCTTCTGTTGTCGAGGTTGCTAATAAGGTTTGCTTTTTTGAGAACTAGGTGTAATACCCTCAAAATTTTAATTAGTACTTAACTGCTAATTGTGGAATTAAAAAGGCTTTGCATCCTTAAGAGAATATATTTATGAGATTAAGAAGAGTTTGAGAAATCTATTATATGATTTAGAAGAAAGAATTACGATCATTCTGTTAAGAAAGAAAATGGGATTTATTAACCCCATATTAGCGATAAAAGAAAGGGGTTGAGATAGAATAAATTCAGATGAAGCATACCCCTCAGAAGAGAAAATTTTTATCTATTAGATAAAATAGAAAAATGGAATTAGAAATTCCATTAAGCTAGAAAACAGATAAAATAA
>JAPKLX010002392.1:0-13499 GCA_026898415.1 Leonotis leonurus
GCATGCATAAAAAAGGTTTAAAGTTTGGTAGGTGACAAATAATAGTAATACACCATTGCCTCATTTTGTTATGCCCAACTACTGCGTGATAGGCGCTGGGCATGTGCATGTCTCAGTTCTTTAAGGTGCCACGATTTGTCTCTTTTGATTGGAATAATATTATACTATTGTCTAAGTTGACTTAAACCTAATCCTTGATATCTAAGTCAACTTAATTAGTGAGCTTTCTCACTCCCTTCTCAATTACTTTTCTAGACGACATACAATGTGAATCATCTTATTCTTATTATTTAATGTCCGGTTTTTAATAAACATTGTAAGGAACATGGGAGAAGCTTCCATGCCCTATAGGATCCCGATAGAGTAGTCCATTTTACTGCCCTCGAGTTACTGTGTAAATAAACTGTGGATGCAGATCAAGGTGGCGTCGGTGAAATTAGCTGTGAAGTACATGAAGAGAGTGTCGGGGGAGCTTCAAGTGGTCGGTGGCGGCCCTGAAGAAGAAGAGCTTATAGTTCAAGGTGTCAAGTTCGCGTTCCGAGTTCATCAGGTTATAATTCTTGTTTTCTCATGTATCCTACTTTTCTTTTCTAACTAAATATGCCATTATTAGGACCCGAACAATGTTGACGAGAGCCCTATGAAAATTCAAAAAACGGACTCCTTTTCATATATTTTTTTTCTATTAAAAATACGTTATAGATATCAAAATACTTTGCTAAAAGAGCGTCAACCAAGATAAAGATGACATTGAGAGAGACGTAAAAATTTTCTTTTACAGTTTTGCGAATTTTGCTTGTTTTGTGACGTCTAGTTCAATAAATAAGAAGAGTTTCTTTTATTATTTTATTACATATTGTTTAATTTATTGGGAAGGGAAAAGGGCCCAATTTTCAAGCATGTGTGTGTCAATGGTTAGTAGTGATTAGTAATTGTTATGATATTGATATGGATTGTTAGTTCGCGGGTGGTTTCGATGTGGAGACAATGAAGGCTTTTGTGGAGTTGAGAGACAAAGCTCGTCGTCTATGCCACCAACCGCAGCAGCAGCAGCAGCATCATCATCATCATCATCATATTCATAAGTAGAACAATGTCTTGTGATTATCTGCTGTAGCAGCATATTTACTCTGCTGCTATTTTGTAGTGTAAAATATGATTCAAGATAGTTCAAGGCTTTTTATATGATATGGCGGCTGCATTCACTTTGTGCAAACTTATTCATGTTTAAGCTTCAATTATTTAAATATACAACTGTGATTTTGGGAGATATTTAAGTTCAAGATCAAATCAATATTGAGGAGTGATGGTAATGGTATGCATTCCTTTCTCTTTTAGCTGTTAATTTGCAAATTTTCATAAGCTTTTCTACTTTTTCAACTGCAAAAAAATCAACGGTTCCATCTTTGATTCAAGACATTAAAAACTAATTTATTTATTTATTTTTTACTGCGGAGCGTTTCATACTCTGTAGTTTTTTGTATTTTACTATTAAAACACTAATACAACATGCACATTTTTGTATGGGTGCTTCTACAATTACAACCGCTTGGATTTTGGTTGTGAAAAATAATTTATCAACTTTTATGAGTAAACCACAAATGTGACGCTTAATTTTATTTTTCAGTTGACTAATAAATTAAATATAAAGACGGTGTGATCAGCTATTCAATTACTTATCGTTTAATGACATCATTTTACCCACTGTATTATATTAGTTGTGTTGAAATTAGAGTTGTAATCGAGCGGAAGTGAATCATACTATCAAATTTAAGTTCGGTTTGTTTAGTTCGGTTTGTTTGAGTTTGACTCAAGCTCGGTTTGAATTTTGAAAACCAAGTTCAAGTTTGATTTAATAAAAAAATAAAGCTCGAATTTGGTTAATTATTATTCGATTTAATAGTTAATTCAAATCTAAGCTCAAACTTGACTCAAATTCGTTAAATCTTAATATTCAAATTCGTTAAATCTTAAAATTCAAACTCGTTAAAAAATTTATTTATTAAATTATTTAAGTTAATTTATATTTTTATATTAATTTAATAAGTTCGTGAATTATTTAAAGTTGAGCTTGTTAAAATTATATTTGAACATTATTTGCAAATCTTTTGATCATTAGGATTGAGTTGAGCTAAAAAATTAATTTTAGTTTGGTTCGAATAGCTAACAAGAAGTTTAGTTCATTCACGTCTAGTTGAAATTGTAACTTTGTAAGTTAGCCAAGTGAAGTGAGTTAACAGTCCGTTAAATTTTGAAGAAAAAACCTACCCAAAATAGGAGTAGTAAAAACATAAAGAAAAGAGTCCATTCCAGTCAGGCTCAGGCCCATATAAGGGACGAGATATACCATGTTATGTTAAATTAAAACTTAGGCCTATTTTGACTAGTTTTGTATTGTACAAGGTCACAAACTGATTGTTTGGTAGCCTTGTTGAATAAAGAGAATGTCTGGTTTAATTTTAAAAACATTTGTTTTTGCCAGATTTGTGACATGGCTCCATCGTTCGTTGCGCCTAGTAAAAACCTTTTCTGATATTACAAAATTGCCATAATTATTTACTCTTTTTCCTCAATCTCTCTCTATTTTCCTCACCGCTGCATTGTGAGGAAGAAGCCAATTGTAACGACCAGATTTTTTAAAAGCTATATATATATATATATATATAAGGGGGAAGGGGTGTGTTTTTTAGGGATACACATTAATCCACAAAATTTAACAACTACTTAAAAAGCAACAAAATACTTACAGAAAGAGCTCACACAGAACTCTTAGTAGAGAGGGAGCAGGGACGGAGCACTTCTATCCACAGCAAACACAGCGGAATAAAATACGAATGGAAAAATAAAAAACGGGTAAATATTTTTTAATATTTTCGTTTTTTTTTTTTTTTTTTTTTTTTATGTATATGGGATATATTATGAGAACAGAGAAGGATTAGAGACAAACTAAAATACTAGAGGAATCGGAAAGAGAATTCTTAGAAAAACATCTTATTAATGAAAGCTTGAGGAAAGATTGGAGATCTTGGATTGATTTTACAATGAAGGAAGAGTGCCTTTTATAGGCATTCTTGATCTAATACAAACAAAAGAATAAAATTCTATTCTACATATTAATCATATCATAATAGAAAAAGTTCTATTCTATACTACACTCAATTAGCCGACAAAGAAAAATTTGTAAAGTTGGCTAATCTTATCTTATTAGCTATAATGAGCTTCAAGACCTTCTTTTATGTAAATATGCCTTCAAGATTTTATTCGTGTCCAACTCCTTCTTGTCCATCTTTCTTTCCTGTGTTATCATGGATTATATGTCAGAAATCTCTATGAGTTTCTGGAATTGTATCCATACTTTGATTATCATCTGTATCAACATAGGTAGGATCTTCGTCATTCAAGAAGTTGTTGTTGAATTCAACTGTATCTCCTTCTCCACTGAAAGGCAGATTTATGGACCAATTTCCTGTAGTCCATATTTTAATATAATGACCTTCTGCAATTAGTTTGTAGATTCCCCAATGAAAATCTGTCATGAATTTTGATTGCTGGAAGATTGTAACTTTTTTCTTATCTTCCTCAAGATCATATGGTTCCACTGTATGCAGATTTTTTAAATGTTGCCCTTCATCAATATTGTCAGTGACAATAATTGATTTTCTGGCTGGTCTGTATGAACTTTTAATAACTTCTGGAAGAGAAGCTATAACTTTACAATATGCCCTTCCTTTAGATGAAAGAGAGGCTATATTTCCAACAACTAATAGAAATTTTTCTCCAAAGCTGTTTAATAATGTATCAAGTTTTTCTGCATAACTAAATTCAATAAAATCAATCATGCCATTATGGAAATATGTAATAATTTTATCAAATGGCAGATCTGTTTTATTGAGATTTATTTGGAGCATTAGTAACCCAGAAACTTTAAAATGATCTACCATTTCGGTATACTCATTTAAAAGTTTAGTTTGTCCAACACTATCATTTGTATAATTTATTTTGGGTTTTTGTACCACTGATACTCCTTCCAGTTGTGAAAAATATATGTTCAAAATTTCTTCTTGAAGAGACATAAGATAGTCAGGAAATTCTTCAAGAATTTTTTCATTTATAACTTCTTCCAACTCTGGAATTTTATCAAAAATGGGTTCAAGAGTTTCTTTTAGGGGAAGATCAAGAACCCTTGCTTTAAAACTTTCAAAACTTCGCTGAGGAATTTTAAACTCTTTTTCTCCTTTTTTAAGGGAATTCCTCAGGTTTAACACTTTATTTTCTAATCTAGAGATTTCATTTTTTAAGGTTAAAATCTCTTTATTTTTTGATAAATTTTCATTTTTTATTTTTTCTTTTTCTAAAAAAATATTTAAATTTTCTTTTTCTTTTGTAACTAATTGAGCTTCCAATTTTCTAATAACAGTCTGTTGTGACTGTATTAGTTCACTAGGATTTTCTTTAGCTACATCAGCAAAACTTTTAACCTTTTCAGGTTCTATGTAAAAATTAAGTCCCAAAGATTCTCTAGCACTGGCTAGAGCTTCTTTAAAACTATAAAAACCTTTAAAAATAGGGCTTGGGCACATAATATGTTTTCTTACTGTATTAAAATCATTAAAAAGCCCAATTTTTGTCCCTCTAAAAATCACATAATGTGAAAACTTTCTTTTATTTTCAGGAACAATATTCTTTTGTTCACTAAAATAAAAGCTTAAAGCATTTAAAACTTGAACTTTGAAAGAAGTGGCTTGAGAAACTGTTTTAATATGCCACAAATTATCAAGCAAACATTGCTGCTTTTTTGTAACTTCAGATCCATAAGCTGTTCTAAATTTTTTCAAAGGATCAAAGCATATTGGTAATGTAACATTACCAAATTGGAAACTTTCTTCATTTTCCTGTTGTTTTAATTTTGACTCCTTTTTTGTAAACTTTGTAGTAGGAGTTTCTTCTTCTCCAGAAGAAGTCTGCATAGGAGATATGCTTCTGTTTGTTATCTGTGAAGATTCCTCACTGTATAAACTTTTAGAAGTATTTCCTTTAAAAGGAATTTCCTCCTTTGAAGTTGTATTAACTTTCTCTTTCCCTTTAGGTTTAAGTAACCTTTTCTCCATTTCCTGCATTAATAAATTTATAAATATTTCTAGATAATAAATCTGCTAGGCTATTATTTTTTCCTTTTATATGTTCAAAATTTATTTTATATCCACTTCCTTGGATTATATTTTGTAAATTTACCCATCGAGTTCTATTTACTTTTTTACTATTATCATTTTTAATAAATTTTACAATTGCTTCACAATCAGTTCTTACTGTAAATTCTTTATTTAAATAAATTTTGAACTTTTCTAAAGAATTTATTAAAGCTTGTATTTCAAAATCTAATGAAGTCCAATTTTGACCTATTTTTCCAAAATTTCCGCTAGCATATCCAGCTATTCTCTCTTCATTTTTTAAACTGTATTTATTAGGTTTACAAATTAATACTGCTCCCCATCCTTCTTTAGAACCATCACACTCAATTACAATGTAATCAGTTATTAATGGCAATTCTAAGGGTTTAATTTGTTTTACTACTTCTTTAATTTTTCTAATCAAATTAATATCTTCTTTATTAAAATTTCTTTGCCCATTTTTAGTTGTTTTACTATATAAAGGTCCAACTAATTTACTTAAATTTGGTATAAATTTTCTAGCATAATTTATTAATCCTAAAAATGCCTGTATTTGTTTTAATCCTTCTAATTTATCTGGAAAATTAAGGATTTTTTCTGAAATATGGGGTTGTAATTCTATTTTGCCATTTCCAATTTCCAATCCTAAAAATGATATTTTTCTTTTAAATAATTCCATTTTTCTTTTACTAACTACTATACCATTATTTTTAATTTCTTTAAAAACTAACTTTAGATGATCCTCATGTTCTTTTATTGTTTCACTAGCAACAAGAATATCATCAATATAAACTAAACAAAAATCATACTTTAAAAATATACTATCCATAAACCTTTGAAATACTGATGGAGCATTTTTTAAGCCAAAACTTAAAACATTCCATTCAAACTGTCCTTCTGAACATGTAAAAGCGGTCCATGGTTTAAATATTTCTTCAAGTTTTAATTGATTATAACCTGATTTTAAATCAAATTTACTAAATATCTTTTTATGTTGTATTAATCCTAATAGTGTATCTTTATTAGGTATGTTATAACCATCATCTTCTGTATTATCATTAAGCCTTTTATAATTATAAACTATTCTAGCTTTTCCTCTTTTTATTTCAGAATGATTTCTTACTAAAAAAGCTGCTGATCTATGAGGACTAACTGATTTTCTTATTAATCCTTGTTTTAACATTTCTGGTATTTGCTTTTTAAATTCTTCTTTATCTAAAGGATTATATTCTATATTTGCTGTTCTTATAGTAATATCAGGATTCTTAATTTTCATTTTACAAATATATTTTACTTTTGATTTTATAATATCTTCTCCTATTAGTCCTATTTTTTCTAACTCAAGGATAATAGAATGATTAATACTTTTATATATATTTGGTCCTTTTTCTAATTCATGTGTTAAATAGTTTCCTAAATAATAAAGACTCTCATTTTCTACAAAATTTAGTTTGTTAGTATTTTTTAAAAAATTCACCTAGTCCACCACGCTTTCGAGCAAACTCTGATGTTTGGCTATATCTAGATGTTGGAAAACTATAAACTTGTTTGCTTAAAGTAATATGATTTTTTGCTATTGTAATACTACCATTTAGACTGGTTATAAAATTTAGACCTAATAAGAAATCTTGTGATCCTATAGATTTAGGATTAATAATAACCTGTGGTAATTCATATTTAGAACTATAATTTCCAGCAAAATCAAGGAATTGTATTCCCTGTGCTTCTATATAATGTGTTATTGGTATTTTTCTATTTTCCACAGTTCGTGTTACTAGACTATAATTTAATTTTTTATGATATTTTTCTGATATTAAATCATATCCTATTAAACTTTTAGTACTTCCTGTATCAAGTAATGCTGCTAGATTAACATAAGTATTATTATCTAACCACACTCTACATTGTAGAGTTATTAAATTTGCTATTCCTTTATTAATAGTAGATTGTCCTTCATTATTTATTAGAATAATTTCATCTATTTGTTCAGACATTTGATTTAATTCTATTGTATCTAAGTGGTCTATTTTTTCTTTATCAAATTTATTAATAATTATTTTATACTTTTCTTCTAGATTATTAATTTTTTGGTTATGTAGTTCTAATATTACTTCATGTTTATTAATTCTTTCTTTAAAGAAATCCGTATTATTATTTTCTATGTTTGCTTTTCCTTCTAAATTTGTAATTATACCAAATAATTTTTCTATACATATAAAACATATTTCTTTAAAACATCTATTACATTGATATCTTCTATTTGTTGCTGGGAATAATTTACAATTAAAACAACAAATATGATTATTTCCTCTAAATCTTATCCATTCATGTATACAATTATTTTCTATTGTATTCATATAAGTGTAAGTAATTTTAGAAGATTCTTCGTCTTCACTATATATACTATAAATAGATTCATTATCTGAATCTGATTGTATTTCTTCTATTTCATATTCTCCTATTTGTTCTATAAGATTAGCTCTTTCATAATTTTTATTTTTATTAGGACATTTATTTGCTAAATGTTTTTCGTCTCCACATATAAAACATCTACAAATTCTTTTTTGAGGTTTTCTAACATACTTATTTTTATCATAAGGTTTATTTTTATTATAAGTAGTACTTTTTCTAATATGTTTTCTTTTAGGTTTATTATTATAGAATCCATATGCTTGTGGTGTATATATTGCTGTTTTACAAAATGCCCATGCTTGTCTTTTAATTTGTTCTTGAAGTGTAGCTTCTTTACATTTTTCTTCTAATTTATTAAATACAAATGTAATTCGTGGTCCTATTCCTAAATTTTTTAAATCTATAAAATATTTATTCCATTCTTCATGAATATTTTTTCCTAAATCTCCTGGTAATTTTATAAAATATTTATTACATAATTCATCATCCATTGCCTTTCCTGTTTGTGATAATATTCTAACAAAATCTGAACTAAATTCTTTAATATATTTAAAATCTGATATACTTAATTGTTCTAAATTTCTAACTGCAGTATCTTGTATAAATGTATTTTCTTTTGCAGGATCGACTCCTAATAATAATATTCTTATTTGACTTGTAAAATTATAAGGATTATCTCCTAAAGATTTAATTTGATTTATTTCTTCAGGTGCTTGAGCTTTTTTACTTTGCCAAATTCCCAAAGCACTTGGGCCTAGAGTAGTTTCTAAATATGAAAACATATCTATATCTGATTTTTTATTAGTTTCCCAATTTCTTACAACTGTTTGTTCCCATATTAAAATTTCATCGGACCATAGTTGAGGACTTTGTTGTTCTATTAATAACATATTTCCACTGTATACTTTTCCTATAGGCATTCTACTACCTTTTCCTTTATAATTTGATTCTCCTTCATATTTATAATTTGCAGGTAACCATGGCTGTCTTCCTGTATTTTCTACTTCTCCTTGTCCAGGAGTTATAAATTCTAATTTTGGTCTTTTTATTCCTTTATTTGGGTCATTCATAGTTTGATCCATGTAATTTATTTCATTTTTAAAGAAATCACTTATCATAGTTTTACCATTTAAAATATCATTTACTAATGGTAAGTTAAAATGTTTTTCAAGTTCTTTATAAGCAGTTTCATAATCCATTCCTAAATCTGTTATACATTCAATAATCATATCATCAACTTGTTCTTGTATATTTAGTTCTGTAAATTTTTTATTTATTATTTGTTCAAATGAATTTTTTGTTTCTTCAAATTTATATCCTGTTTCTATTTCAGGTTCTGAATTTATTTCTAATTCTTCAAATTGACTATATCCTATTAAATATTCTTCATTAAATTCTATATTTTCATCGTTATATTCTTCATCTGAATCTGTGTCATATATTGGTTCACTATCATATATATCATTCATTAATGTATAATTTTCTTCTACTTCTTCTTCATCTTTTTTATTATCTTGTTTTTTAAACTTTATAAATCTTAAGGTTGAACTTCCTCCAAAATCTTCATATATTAAACTTCTTTGTGGTATTAATACTTGATTTTCTTCTTGTTTTAAATCATCCAGAGACCATTCTAGTCCTGCTAATTCTTCTGGATCTATTTTTACTGGTTCTATCATTTTAATACTTTTTGAAGCTATATTTTTTACTATCCCTTCAATATTAATTTTAAACTGCATTCCAGATCTATTACTGGCTTTTCCTAATATTCCAATGCTTACAATTAAATTATTTCCTTCATAATTATCATATCCTTTAGTTTGTAATGCTATTTTTATATTTTTTAGATCATTAATATCTTTTAAAATATCAGGTACGCAATAAAATAAAGCACTATTTTTACTTAAATCAATTTCCATTCCTGAAATAATAGCTTTTTTCATATTTGTTTTCCATGATTGATCTACTAATAAAGTGAGTACTTTTGTTCCTACTTCTTTTCTTCCAAATCCTTTTATTCCTATAATTACTAATCCAATATGTATAAACTTCTTTTTTGATTTTTTGATTTTTTTAATAGTTTCAGGTGTAAATAGATCTATAATTTGTGTATTATCAACAACTCTTAGGCTTTCTTCTCTACTACTTCTTAATAAGACTGTATTAATATTATGTATTCCTATTTGATATAAAATACGTGGATTTAATATATTAAGCTGATTATTATTATAAAGTGTTAAATTTTCATTAACATCGATTTCTTCTTCAATTTGTACAACATCTTGTGAACTATTACTTCCTGATCCTCTACTAATTAGTCTGTTTAAGAAACTTTCTGATGAGATTATATCTTGTATATTACTTGTAGAATTTCTTCTTTCTTGAATTGTTCTAGAATTTCCAGCGAATGGTGAGAAATTATTCATTTTATTTTGGTGTCCAAAATTTATAAGCTGTCGGTTTTATTTTTAATTTACTTTGATCAATAGGACCTAAATCTAAATTTTTTATTGCTTGTGTAAGATTTTCAATATCACTATTAAAATTTTCTTTTTTATGAGGATTATTATTTAACTTCTTAATTTCAAATATAATTTGATTATTTTGTTCTTTTATATAGTCTATATTTTCAATTACTTTTTTAAGTAGTTTATTTTCTTCAGTAATATTTTGTAATAAATCTTTTAATAAAATTTTATTATTATTCTTTTCTAAATTTCTTCCCAAACTTATAAGTAAATCTGTAATACTATTTAGATGAGTTTGTTCACTGTGTAATATATGTTTAAATTTTTTATCAAATTTGCAGATAAAATTATTATTATCAGTATTTATATTGTTTGTCTCTTGGCAGGTGAATTCTAAATCTAAAAAGTCGAGTCTTTTGTAGGTAGAACCAATAATGAAAGAATTCCTATCCTAAAGTATCTAGTTTGTCATTAATCTTCTCATCTTAAAATTAAACATATCCCATTATTATAGAATAAAAATAATTAACAAAACACCAAAAAACACAACTCTAATTCCAATAATTATAACAAAGCATTAAGAAATCTTGTCCTTCACCTTAGAGGGTTCTTAGTAAATAGGTCTTATGCATGTCAAGCTGCCTTAACTAAGCCTGTCTAAGTCTTTTAGGTCTCAAAATCTTTACAGCTCTGATACCATTAAGGGGGAAGGGGTGTGTTTTTTTTTTATATATATATATATATATATATATATACTATATTTAATATTATGGATTTTTAATTATTATTTTATCAATTTGAAATTTTAAAATATATCTATTAGTTATGATTGTTATATTTTTAAGTAAATTTATATATTATTTAATCCAAACCTTAGTTACCCCTACTCTTATATATATATATACCCCACAAACTTTTATTTTCTCTCCCACAGTATATAAATCAGCCGTTCCTTCTCCTACGTTATGCCACTCAAATTTCCAGATTTTTATACAGCAGGAAGAAAAACGATTTCATCCCTAAGTGAGGTAATTTAATTATTTTTATTATAATTATATATATATATATATATAAATATACACATGTATGTATATGATTGTGTTATATATATATATATACATAGTGTGTGTGCGCGTATGGTGTGTGTTATTATATATATGTCCGGTGTGTGCGTGAGTTTTATATATATACATATATGTATTGTGTATGTGCACTGTGTTTATATATATATATATAGGATGGAGTTCAAATAAAAAGGAACATTAAGGTATAAAATAGGAAATGATCTGGGCCTTAGATTTTCATGATCGGACGATTGAGATCTTGACCGAAAAATGCATTGCTTTTAACTATGAAATGCATTGTGAAAATGTAATTTGAGTCATGCATTGCATTTAACTATGAAATGCATTGTATTTAACTATGAAATGCATTGTTTTTTGAACGCATAACCGCCCACTTCAAATTTTACGAAAATAACCTTATGTATATATAATGGCGCGATTTTTGTTTTAATCATGGCCGTCGGATGGTGTTGATCTAATGGCCCAGATCATTTCCTATTTTATACTTTAATGTCCCTTTTTATTAGAACCACTCCCTATATATATATATATATATATATATATATATCGTATATGCGTGCGTAATATATGGGTAGATTATTAAATTAGAATTTCATTTTTATTCTAGGTGCGACTCTATGATCTATTAATTGTTATAATCTTGCTATTTCAATTGAAGTATTAATCAGGTGAAGGATGTTCTTTACGATTAAATGTAATTGCTAATATTTTTACTGTATATGTGACTGTTATGTTGAAATGTCAAACCTACGTGATATATTAAAAGTCTTGCGCAAGCGTACGAATGCCAGAGATTCAGTAGGATCCGAGATCCGAAAGGGTTCTTAGGGGTAAAAGCCCACCGTACGATACATTCTACAGGCATTTGCATGATATTGTTATGTATCGTTTAAATATTGGATGTTACGTGTTCCTCACTGAGTATGTGGATATACTCACCCTCTATGATATTACATTTTTCAGGCTAAGAAGTCGGGCAGTGGTGTGCGGTGGTGGTAGCCGACATTGTTTTATTTTAATTTACATTCCGCCAATAGATATTTATTTACGATGATTTGATTTTAGAAAAAATGTTCCGTTATCAAGTTTATTTTAAAAAGCTTTCGCGCTATAGTTATCTCAAACGCTTTATTTATGAGATTTAAATGAGTTATTCTTTATAATATTAGAAAATATTATTTTTATTATTGAGGAAAATTACGGGACATTACACCAACGGAAGCCAACGCTGTTCAAAACAGACACAAGAAAATTTGAAAAAAATGAAAAGCAAGAACCAAGTTTGGATCTTAGGAGTTATCTAGGTTGTCCAAGACGAAGAGATACACAAGAAAAAGTCACTTTCAGAGGCAGGCAGCCTCTCATTTTGGGCAATATACGTGCTGGCCTCTAATGAATGCTTTTACCAGTTCATCAATTTACATATTTGCTCTCTCTCTCTATTTCTTAACAACCCATTTGATAAATGAGTTTTTAAAAATCTGTACCAAAAAAACAATTCAAATTACATAAAAATCTAAACAAGCATACCAAATAAAAAATCCAACTACCCAAAACTCAATCAAACTAGTATGTCTAGTTTATATTTAACATAACATGGTATATCACAACCCAACTACTAAAGAGATATGTTAGTTGGATTGAGTTTTGAGTAATTGAGTATTTTATTTGGTAGACTTGTTTAGATATCTATAATTATATTAAAACCAAATCACATTGCATGTATTTTCCCGCTAAATGCATTGTCTATATATTTATTCTGTCCAAACACACTTAAAGCTATTTAAATGATGATTTTTGGAAATGTTAACTGTCCAAAATTCATTTTTCAATGCAAAATGAATGTTTTAAATGTTGCCAAACAATTACCAGGGTTTGCACATATGTTACAAATCATCTGCAGCAATTATTAAACCAAAAATGTTGTCTTGGTTGCGTAAATTTCAATACAGAAATAGTATAAATAACAAAATAAAAATTCAAAAGGTGTCATCATTAATAAAACTTGCATTCCAATGTAACTTTAAGTTACTTAATACGAATAAAAAACAATTAAAATATTGCATTCCAACAATCTTTAAAATTTAAAAAGTCTCCCTTATTATTATAAATGTTGAGAGTTGTGATCACGTGAGATGAAGTTGAGCTTGAAGTATTGGCAAGATCATGTATTCTGCTGGGAAAGCAGATCCTTCGTTGTTAGTCCAACAGATCGTTCTGTTGGCGAACAGATCGATTGGTGATAGCAGATTGTCCTCTGGATAGCAGCTGGTGATGAGCAGATCGATTGCTGGTGATGAGCAGATCGTATGCTGACAAACTGATCGTATGCTAGGACGTTGGACAGATCGTTTGCCAAGTACAGC
>JAPKLX010000843.1:0-38500 GCA_026898415.1 Leonotis leonurus
ACTTTCTGTTAAAGTTGATTTGCTTCAACTTGCTGGTTCAACTTTCTGTCTAAGACTTGCTGGTTCAGCTCTCTGTCTAAGACTTGCTGGTTCAGCTTTCTGTCTAAGACTTGCTGGTTCACTTTTTGTCTAAGACTTGCTGGTTCACTTTCTGTCTAAGACTTGCTGGTTCAACTTCCTCGTCTATAAAAACCAAATAGAGATGATACAAAACATGAATAATACCAAGTGTGTTTTCGAGAGAACATCATCAAAACTTTAAAATATTTGTGGGGTTCCCAACATCCTTATACATAGATAATATTCTGACTACACCATTTATATTGAATGCCCCTATACTCTCATTAATATAGTTCTCTAATTGTGTAACATATACTTATACTTTAATTATTTCCAAAATATATACCTATTCTTAATAATAACATTTCTTAATATATAATCAAGAAATCTTTTTTTTTATTTACCAAAATTCCTTTATCACTAGATTAAATTCTCACTAATTAACTACGACGTTCAACATATAATTAATAATCGCGTCCGAATATCGTTTATTTTGGAATTTAAAAAGACGGGGTATTACATCCTCCCCCTCTTAACAAAAATTTCGTCCCAAAATTTGCTAATCTTAATGGTAACATTTCTGAAAACTATTCCTTCCTTGGACCGTTTCTATTCCTTGCATTCTTTTATCACATTTATGCTCCGGAACGACTTTCGTCAAGCAACTTTATCACCCTTGTACTCCGGAACGTATTCCGTCGAGTAACTTAACATACTTGTACTCCGAAACGCGTCCCTTCGAGCACATTATCGATGTACATTATATCATAACTTAGTGTATCTCTCTAACTGCGAGAAGATATCACTCTAATCGTTTTTTTCTATTTCTTTCCAGAACTTTGACTCATAGTTCTGCGTCAACTGGGTTGTGCATCCACTGAAGGATGGCCGTTTCTCTGAGGTGGCGGTATAAGCGTACTTAGATAGCCATATACCGAATACGTCCTAGTTCCGAAGGTTTAAGGAAAATTTATCATGATAATTTATCAATCATGTGGGTCCATCATCTCTCATGATAACTTAAGCGAGGGTTGGACAAACTGTTTAGAGACAGACGTCAACCGATTAAATATTAAAAGAAAGGAATGAACCCAACTGAATTTCAAAAATGCTGAGCTTTAGGGTCCGGAGACCAGAATGACAACTACTGAGATCTTCTTGATCACATGGGGTGATCAGGCCCATCACAATCACTTCTCAATCATAAAGATACTTAGGTTTAGGGATAATATTTTAATGGTTGTCTTGACTAGAACTTCTTGTACTATAGAGTTTAGAAAGATCTCATATGACTTCTTAATTGCATTAAGATCATAGAGTTCAACTCAATGATATAATTGATTGCTGAAGGGAATTTAATGACTTGCATTTTTCGTGACAATACCCATGAATTGAACTGAATTGAATAACTGATATTAGCTGAACAGAACAGAACTGAGCTGAATTGAACTGAATTGAATGAACTGAACTGGATTGAACTGAACTCACACATCGTTCGGGTTATAACTCTATAAGAAATCTAGCGATAGCCGAATCGAATCTTCGTTGAAGTAGTCCTTCATTCTTTGACCATATCCTTTAAGCTCTCTTTGGATATTCTCCTTTTTCTGGTTCTTTTCGTTTCTTCTTTATTCAGACAGTTCTCGTCCTCGATTTCGAGTAGCTTGTAAAAGTTTTTTTTTATTTTCTAAGTTCTCGTCTAAGTTCTCTTTTCTAAAGGTAACAAGTTCTCTTTGGATACGCAGTCCCATTCCTGCATATCCTCGGAGTCCCCTAAGTTCTCTTTCCTAAAGGGAACATACTTCTTAAAGCATTCTACGTTCATAGGAAAAAGCTCTAACGTTATGACAATAATTATGACTCATCGTAAAAGAAACATTTAAACTTCAACCTTGAAAAGAATCATTCTTATTGCTTTCACTTAAAACTTCACTTCAAAACATCTTAAAAACTTTTCTCTTAGAGCATACTTTTTCTTCTTTCAATACTCAACTTCATACTGAAGAAATACGTATATTTCTTTAAAAATCTCAAACTTCATTTAGAAAGAAATACCTTCATTTCTTTAAAAATCTTGAACTTTAAATGAAAAGAAATACCTTCATTTCTTTTCAAATCTTTGAACTTTAAATGAAAAGAAATACCTTCATTTCTTTTCAAATCTTTGAACTTTAAATGAAAAGAAATACCTTCATTTCTTTTCAAATCTCAAACTTCAGTTATTCCTCTTAAAACATAAAACTTCAACTTCTTAAAATGTTTACCTCTTTCTCGTTGAGCGTGATGTGTCGGAGTGCTAGGCTTGTCGACTTACTCAACTAGTTTAGCGAATGATGCTAGACTAAACTCGAAAGAAGACTCTTGGGTTTAAAGAAATTTGCTCTGATACCACTCTATCACGCCCGCACTTCACTAAGGGTAGTAAAGTCGGGGAAACCGTGACTTGGGAAAGGATTAAAGAAGTCGGGATTGAAATAGGGTGAGGAAGCAAGGATGAAACTTGAACAACAATCTCATAATGAGTCGAATAACTCATCGTACTTGATTAACACAAACGGACTTGAGTTTAAGGCTCGATACATAACAACGTAATATGAAGGAACTGAAATCTTAAGTGTAATACATAATGATCACGAACTAGCAGCGGAAAATTTCTTGGATCGCTAAAAGCTCTACATGTGTGAAGACACGTAGAACCCCCAAGAGTCAACTAATAAGATGTCGACAAAAAGCCCGAACGTAGCACTCCTCCTTCATCATCGCTCAACCTGCACATTTATAAATATATGCAGGGTTGAGTACAAATTGTACTCAGTAGACACATGCCAAAATCGCACACATACAAATATAATTGTCATGCCATTGTAAGTGAAACATAGGGATTTTTTTCTCTAAAGGAACCTACTGGAACCCGAATTCGATTCTTTTAACTTCATTGAGCAGATAGGTATCATACGAAAATCATAAAACATTTTATGGCAGACAATACTTGAAACATATTTTCAATTCAAAATCTCTTCGAAATAAAATAACATAAATGCATATGAGCACACATATTTTATTTTGTAGAAGAAAGCCTACTTGGATAACTTTGGATTGCCCTTGCTTTGGTCTCAAAACGCGAAACAGGTCTCTCGTACGAACCTTTAGAAAAATTCGTATAAATTAAAATGTCCTTCGTGCATTTGAAACCTTTAATCGTAAGAATATATATATTATTCTTGGTTCTTTTTTCGATCCTTTAATCGAGATATTGATACTTAAGGTCAATATTATTTATAAGGTGTTGAATTCTTGATTCAATCTCTCCGGTAATTGCCTTTAAGTGAAATAAGTGTATTGACACTTAATGAGATAATTAATTCTCGATAATTAATCATTTACTTATGTTCTAATTATTTAAATCCTTTGAAACCTCAAATATTAATTCCTTAAATAAATCCTTGATAAAATTAGAGACATTAATTCTCTAAATTTAGATCCCAATTACTAAATAAATTGGATCTTCTTGATTTAATACTTAGGCTTTAATTATAAAAATTTAATAGCTCTAAATATTAACACTTAATATATATATACTATCCCTTCTTCCATTATTAATATTTCTAATTTATTGAACTTCATCTTAATTAAAAGAACAAGCTTAATTTAATTAAGCCTCATCTTATTAGAATCCTTAAACTAGTCCATATAAATTAATCAAGGGAATTCACTAATTAATTAAATTAGTTTAAGTATTAATTAACTTAGGATTAATAACTGGGCCCACTCTAATTAATTTCGGCCCATAAGATTTCTAAGATTCGGCCCAAGACTCGACCCAACTCAATTGACTACAGCCCATAGCTCTAAATTTTTCTTAGCCCAGTAAGATTAAAAATTTTCAGCCCAATTTATTTCACAAACCCTGCCCAGTTAGGATTAATTCCTTAGGCCCATAAGATTTCTATTCCTTTTGGCCCAGACAACTAAATCCTAGCCCAAATAAAGTTAATTCATTAGGCCCATGAGATAAAAATTTCCAGTCCACCCTTTCTTTATTTTCGACCCATGACTCAGCCCAAAATTCGGCCCACCATCTGGATCCTTCTACTCCCACACTACCCTAATTCATTCCTTCTTTCTTTCCCAAACACTACACGCACCTCTTTCTCCCATCTCTTCGCGATCTGTGTTCTTCTTCTCCTTCCCTCGCCCATTTCGCCCTCTCGTCGTCTCTCCCTCCCTGTCTCTCCACAATTCTTCCTTCTCTCTCTTTTTGCTTTCTCTCTTCCTCGGCGACAAGGAACAGCAGCAAAGCCCCTGCCTCTTCTCTCTTTCTCTCTACTGTTTCTGGAGGAAGACTCACCGGAGCTCCCCTCGAAAGAATGGCGGAAGCTCACCACAGTCATCTTCCTGAGGTAAGAATCTTATCCTTCCTTACTCCTAATACTTTAAATCTCTAATTCATTTGCCTCATGAATTTACTCTCACTCAGTCTCTCTAATTCTCTGTGTATTTTCCTCTCATCACTCTCTCAGTTCTGTTTCTACCTTCCTCTTTCCCGGCGTAGCTCTCTCGATTCTCGGTTTCTGAGTTCTCTCAAGGGAACGGTGAAGAGCTCGACTATAGGTTGCTGTCGACTGGCTCATCCCTTCCTAAGGTATAATCAAATCTTTCTCTTTTCTAATTTCAACTTTAAAGTCCATAAATATAAGTTTTATAAATCACAATTTTCCTTATTTCTTTTCTATCTCTGCATGTTTAAATTTTCAGAATTAAATCTGCATATTTGAAATTTTGAGAATTTAGACTAGTCAAGGACCAAATTTTACCTTCTTATTTATGATTTCTCCTCCTTACTGACTCGAGTTCTTTCTTTATTTTTCTTCTTAATTGGAAAGGGGGAGATTTGGGTTCGTTTGGGGTTGAGGTTGCAGCTTGGGCTTCGTTTCTATGTCTGCCGTTCACTCATCTCTTACACAGCAGCTAAGTCTGCTTTCTTTCTTGTTAATGTTTAGCTTTCTAATTGTATTTCTGATTTGTTTTGGGTGGTTAACTGGAGTATTTGCCTATGTTCTGTGTTTGTTGACTTAGTAATTCATTCTTATTCTGAAGCAACCGATTTCTGGGGTGTAGGGATTTTGGGTAAAGCTTAAGTCTTCTTTTCACTGCTGGTGAAATAAGATGTCTTATTTCGAAGTATGAACATATGCCTATATGTTTATGTCTTAACATCTGGAACCTATTTACAAATCGATACCCTAAGTTATGTAGTTACTGGTTTCAATTTGTAAAATCTTGATATCTTTTATGTTCTGGAACTTGTGCATTCTCTTAGATAAATGCTTATCTTGACAGAATACATGAATTCATACTCTGTTTTCTATGTTCTTGTCATGCAAGTGTTGTTCTAAGTTCAAGCAGTGAATTTATAAGCATGCTAAGTTCCTCCTCTTTTCTTTTCTTTTTCCTTTCTTATTGCTCACTAATTTGGACATAGTTAAACCTAGGATTTCTGTGTTCTGTATTTAATCTAAGTTTGGAAACCAAAATGTAATTGTAGGTTTGTGTCCTAAAATCTGAAATTGGTACTATGTTCTGTACTTCATTTCTAAATTGATGTTTATGTTCTTTATGGCTCTGCAATTATTTAAGTGGCTTGCTTAATTTCTGTTGCTATTGTTCATCTACCTTATACTTCATGTTTTCAGTCAGTGCAAGTTCTGAATTATGAGCATCCTTATTCTAATTTCTATGTTCTAAAGATTCTGGTTTATTTACTGAATATCTTAAGCATACAATACTGAACTCTGCAACTTCATGAATTATTCTTATTTTCTGAATCTGAAACTATGTCTACGTTTTATAGATACTTATGTTTTGTTGTTCACACCATGAACATATATTTTTAAGTTCAGTTTTCTGGCCCTTAAACTGGGCGTTTGAAACATAGACATACATATATATAAACTGATCTTTTTGGAAAACTAAAAGATTGAGTCTAATTTCTGAAAACTGTAAAGTTGGTACTTTGTTTTGGTTTTCCATGTATCAAGCTTCAGTTTTGTTTTTATTTAGGACTTGAAATTATTCTACTTCTTAATGCAAATTTGGATTGTTTATAACTGTAGGTTTTCTGTTTTCATAGATGAATTAGGAGGCAATAAACAAATTTTATAGTTTATATAGGATTGTAATTCAAAACTATAAGAGATATTATTTAAAGGTAGAGCTAGAGTTAAATTTCATTACCTCAAGCACTTCCACTACTTCTCTCTTTGTTAACTCAACGTGCTGCCTATACTAAATTTGTGAGTTATGAGGGTGTGAGTTGTGTGGGGATGAACTTATATATATAGGGTTACTATGGGATGTGATAGCTTCTAATTTGTCTATACTTTCTGATTTTGCAGGTAAGGAGTATGGGGTGGAGATCTCTCTTCCTTCACTCAACCGAGCTACTCTGCAGCCCCTGCTGCCACTGCCACTTGCATGCCACTGCCACTTGCATTGCTATTTTCTTCTTTGCAGTCATACTGCCTTATCCCTTTCTTTACTTTCTGTCTTATCACTTTCATTTACTTTAAGGAAAATTTATCATGATAATTTATCAATCATGTGGGTCCATCATCTCTCATGATAACTTAAGCGAGGGTTGGACAAGCTGTTTAGAGACAGACGTCAACCGATTAAATATTAAAAGAAAGGAATGAACCCAACTGAATTTCAAAAATGCTGAGCTTTAGGGTCCGGAGACCAGAATGACAACTACTGAGATCTTCTTGATCACATGGGGTGATCAGGCCCATCACAATCACTTCTCAGTCATAAAGATACTTAGGTTCAGGGATAATATTTTAATGGTTGTCTTGACTAGAACTTCTTGTACAACCCTCGAACAATTATTGAATTCAATTCAAATCATTTTTATCACTTCCATAGTTAAACCATGATTGTAGATAATTGTTTACACTCGATAACACGCAAAATCGTGAGAGAACTTTTAGATTAATTATATGACATCAACAACTCATTGACATAAATGTATGCATTGTAATTACAAATAAATAATTTAAATACATTTTTCACTCCCAATAAAATTCATATATATATATATGTATGTAATTTTTGAAGCAAGCACGTGAATATATATTTAGCTTTCAATCAAATTATGAATGTATATATGCATATAGATAAATGACTTTATATTATTTGAGTTTATTTTCATATGGGCATGGCGTGATCATGGATAATTAATTGAGAGATAAGGACGAGTAACAATACATTATAATTATGATTCTAAACTGTTGGTTCTTTTAAACTCGTCTTACAAAAAGTATATTTTTACAATAATTTACAAACTATAATGTAAATTTTTGAATTATAAATAATTAATAAAAATAGTGATAGAAATAAATATATTAATGAAAAATTGGTTCATGATTCTAAACATTTGAAATCGAAATAAAAAACGAACCGTTTCTTATACAATTGCGATTTAGAATTTTAATAATCTTTAACGATTTAGTTCTCAAAATCGCCGATTACGATTCTTTTGAACTCCTCTAATAATAATGACTATTAGAATAATTTTTACATTACTTTAGAATGAAGATGAGTATATGATGCGGTTGATAATTATATTGAAGCTATATGAAGGCTTTTATCTATCTTTAGTTGCTCGATTGATTTTCTTATTTTATTTTATTTCTTGTTGGACCCTTGCATGGGCTTTTAGGTTTGAGGGTTTTTAAGAGGCTATTGGAGATTATATTACGCATAAGATATCTTTACAGAACCTAGTGCACGTAGTGTCAAGGTTCTTCAAATCCAGACGTGTTTTACGCTTCCCCTACGTCAGTTGGTATCATTGGCCAGGTACTTTCCTCGACATGCCGCCTCGCTGACCGCCACCCGCAGCCGCAACCGATGTCGCTGCACTATCGCGCCAGGTGGATGCCCTAACCCTAGGGATGGAGGAATTACGCCAAACTGTGTCCACGGCGATCGAGGTGGCATGTATGGCTACTCCCCGTGACCAGCGCGTTCCCCACGAGCGCTTTGAGCAGGGAGGTCGTGGGAGACACGAACCCCGGCGTAGGGTTCCATCGCCTTCGCCTTCATCTCCGTTCGCCTCCGAGGATGATGAAACTAAATCATGGCATCCGGTATTCAGGTAGATGAGTCGAAAATTGCGGTAATTTGAGATTGGCCTTCTCCTTCTGCAGTGACTGAGGCTCGAAGTTTCCATGGTCTTGCGTCATTCTATAGACGTTTCATTGCTCATTTCAGTGCTATCATGGCACTGGCGATGGATTGCATTGGTCGTAAGCCATTTTTGTGGACTTCTGAAGCAGAGATTGCTTTTTCCGAGATAAAAAAACGTCTCATTTCGGCACCTATTCTCCTCTTACCCGACTTTGACAAGCCGTTTGAGTTGTCTTGTGACGCATCGAAGGTTGGTATTGGAGCTGTTTTGAGTCAGGGATTGAGGCCCATAGCCTTTTTTAGTGAGAAACTTTCAGGTCCCACGAGCCGTTATAACACCTATGATGTGGAGTTCTATGCTATTGTTCGTGCTGTTCGACATTGGCACCATTATCAATTTCAGAAGGAATTCATTCTATATTCTGATCATGAGGCTCTTCATCACTTGGCTACGCAAGATCATCTCTCCGCGCATCATGCTACATGGACTGCTTATCTCCAACAGTTTACATTCGTCCTGAAGCACCGCTTGGGTACTTCTAATAGAGTTGCGGATGCTTTGAGTAGGCGTGCTCTTGTTCTTAGCGATTTGCGCATCATGGTTCCAGGGGTAAATGGTGGCTGATTTGTATCCTTCATATCCTTACTTTGGTCTGATTTTAGCTCGTGTCGCTGCTGGTGAGATCTTTGGGTTTGTACGTGTTGGTGGCCTCTTGTTTAAGGGAACTAGATTTTGTATGCTGGATTGTAGCTTGCGTCTTTTGATGATTTCAGAGTTACATGGAGCGGGACATGTGGGGCGCGATCGTTCGATTAATCTCGTCCAACGATCATATTTTTGGCCCACGCTACGCCGTGATGGGGGGCGTTTTGTGACATGTTGTCGGGTCTGCCAAGTAGCAAAGGGGACAACTTGAAATTCTGGTTTTTATCGCCCTCTTCCGGTTCCCTCGGCACCGTGGGTGGCTATTAGCATGGACTTTGTATTGGGCTTGCCTCGCACCCAACGCGGCTTTGATTTTATTTTTTTTGTCGTGGATCGGTTCTCAAAGATGGCCCATTTCATTCCATGTAAAAAGACCTTAGATGCTTTACACGTGGCCCAACTTTTCTTCCGTGAGGTTTATCGTTTGCATGGTCTCCCAACTTCGATTCTTTCTGATTGCGATTCTCGCTTCTTGAGCTTCTTTTGGCGTAGTTTGTGGAGTATGGCCAATACGTCGCTCAACTTTAGTAGTGCTTATCATCCTCAAACGGATGGTCAGACTGAAGTAGTGAACCGTTCTTTAGGAAACCTACTTCGATGCCTTGTGGGGAGAACTTGAAGATGTGGGATGCTCGACTTTCCCAGGCCGAGTTCACCCATAATTCTGCACTTAACCGGAGTACGGGGTTAAGCCCTTTTCAGGTGGTGTATGCGGTCATCCCTCATGGCCCGGCGGACCTGCTTACTTTACCTCTTCCTATTCGCGCCGACGTTCGTGCTGCAGATTTGATGGAGGCTTTGACTCACACCCATGCAGCGGTACAAACACGTTATGGATCGCCATCGCCGGCAGGTGGTGTTTGAGCCCGGTGACCTTGTTTGAACTATTCTAACCAGGGATAGATACCCACCCCATCTGTACAACAAATTGAAGGCTCGTAAGGTTGGTCCTGTGGAGGTGTTGGAGCGCATTAATCCCAATGCTTACTGCTTGAAGCTCCCGCCAGATCTTAACACATCCGATGTTTTTAATGTTAAGCATTTGGTACCTATTGAAGGAGATGATGAGCAAAGCGAAACGAATGTTCCAGATTCGAGGCCGAATCTCCTTCGGGAGGGGGAGGATGATGCGGTTGATAATTATACTGAAGCTATATGAAGGCTTTTATCTATCTTTAGTTGCTGGATTGATTTTTTTATTTTATTTTATTTCTTGTTGGACCCTTGCATGGGCTTTTAGGTTTGAGGGTTTTTGAGAGGCTATATAAGGTTCGTATGAAACGATGAAAGATGATTTTTTGGAGATTATATTACGCATAAGATATCTTTACAGAACATAGTACACGTAGTGTCAAGGTTCTTCAAATCCAGACGTGTTTTACGCTTCCCCTACGTCAGTATATAGATTAAATTCAAATACATTCAAATAAATATTAAGTTGTTAGTACATGTGTACTAATAGACAAGTTTACGAGGATTTAATATTTATGATATATATATATATATATATATCAAGTTGTAAATTTATTTTTTCATTAATTTTGGAACGATTGCAAGTTTATCATAAGCAAGTTTACTATACATATTTAGTATATGAATAAGTAGTTCATATATCTATGACAACAAATAGTAATAAACAAAATGATGTCAAATACTTTTATTAATTCTATAAAATATTAATTCCGTCGAATTTCGACGGGCAACAATCTAGTATATAAGTGTAAATTAGGGCTAGGTTAGAGCTTCGAAGGAGAATGTGTCTGGACCTTTAATATAAGATAAAGTCCACCTATATTCTTAATATTTCCTTTTTATTCAATTGGTTTTGACCAAGTCCGAATCATAACTTAATTAATTAATTCCTAAGTCAATTTGATCCAATTAAATTTAATTAACTGACTCGTTCAAATCTTGACTTTAATTAATTAATTTACCAAGTTAATATTTGACGTTCAATTAATTACTCTATAAAATATAATATTACAATATAAATCTTTATATTAATATGTATTGACTCCACTATATGATAAATATTGAACTATTCGGCACCCACTCAAATTACATATGTAATCCTCCTTTAATTATTAATTTATTTCCCGCATTGTAATATATCTAAATCCATTAATTAATTAAGTTTGTTGACAACTAAAAATTAATTAATTTGTTTATACGTGAGTGATCCGGTTCAGACTTTAATTGTTATATATGGAATAAATTTCAACCGGCCAAGTTTCTTATATAATAAACCTTTTTGAATGTGTAATGTCCCGCTTTTCTACAAGCAGTTTTATGTATTGAAAATCAGGATAAGAAAATTTCGTTATAAAAATTTAAAATATCGATTAGCTAATCGATATTAGTAGCTATTATTTGTGCATACTATATTTATTATAGTAATGATAGAAATTATGTGAGCTCGTTTGGATAATGAGGTCATTCAAAAAGACGAAACAAATTAATTTCTTGCGTTGCATAATTGGTTTTTAGTTCGATATAGTAATTAAAAGCTATTTCAATTCAAGACTAAAACTTTAAGGATATTGATACCTTAATGAGATACTAATTATTCACCTAGAAGATGCTATAACAAAGTAGTAGTATAGTTATATACCATAGAGTTGTATATTACTTAACATTGATAAACTGATGATGCATGAAAAGAATTATGGAATTATTCATATTAATTAGTTAATTAAAATTATTGCAAAGTAAAGATTAATGCTTAAAGAATTATTGTACACTGATGATATGATAATTATACACTTAAGTTTGTATATACTTAGATAGTAGCATGCTAACTATTGATAGTATGTAGAATTGTATATTATTTGTATTAATGAAACAAGATATATAGTAAAATAGTATTTGGTTCTTTAGATAATTAAATGAGCAAGTAAATAACTAAATAGAGTTTTTACAAAAAGAAATAATAATAATAATAAAGCACATAAATAAAACAAACAAACATGCATCCATTCTTATAACACATCGAGAACTGCTAAAGAAAAAAAAAAGAGGTGTATAAGATTGTATTAAAGTAACAACTCCCTACATTATATAATGAGTCAAGACTACCATAGGCATGCAGTCTATAAACTGCTTGTGTATCAAAAGATGGAAGAAAAAGGGAACCACAGTCTGCTCGACAGATCTGCAGGTTTACAGATGTACACTCAAAGACAAAAATTTGATTTTGGAAGTAAGTTAAACAAAAGTAAGGAAACATTAAACAGCAGGAATAAGTAAAGAAGAAAATATTAAACAAAAGGAAAATCTAAAAGACTACTAAAGCAAGGAAGAAAGAAGGAGTTGCTGGGATGCAGTTCTCGATGGTGAAGAAAACAGAGGCAGTAAACATCAGCTGCACTCTCCCTAGGCAATAGCCAAAGGGATAAAGATCTCTGCACCATAAATGAACTGATATTAACAGTGACATCTTATGCCTCAAAAGTCAGCTGTGCACTAGTAGAACATAGAAGTAGGATTTTGGTAAAGTGATAAACTTATTAAGGCAGATAACATAGATTGGACAGGTACAAATATTCAAAGATTTGAAGATAAAGTAACACTCAAGTGTCCCGGCATACACAAAACGTTGCAAACACCTTAACCATTCTATATAACAACTAGAAGCCCCTCATACACACTTTAGAAATCAGTCTCACTCATACTTAGCACATTCGGAGGAGTTTTCATCCACACCAGAAGTCATCCCAACTCAGAATTCTTAGGAGTCATTGAGGTAAACTAAGATCTCAACTTTCAGTCTTAATACTTCTATTATATAAGTTTAAATCTTCTTTAGAACTAAAACAAGTTAGAAACAAAGAACATGTAATACTCCATAAAAGTCTTCAAAACCATCTAAGTTTTCTTTAGTTTAAGATTTGCAAACTTTAAACATATAGAGATACTCTCATATTTCAAAACATAAACCTATATAACCTTTCAGATTTCAGAACACACATATGTATATATATGTACTCAAATTTAGAATATAGAACATATAGACATATATATATATATATATATATATATATGTTCTGATTTTAGAACGTAGACCTATATTTATATTATATTCATACTTCAGAACATAGTCATACACTTATATTCTTAGAATTTAGAAACCAACTCACATAGACCCCAAAATAGGAACTTGCTACCCTTGTTTGACTCTTCAGAAATGAATAATAGTTAAAGAACTCAAATTTAAAGTTTGAACTAAGACTACTTCCAAGAATTCAGTTTTAAACAAAAGATAAAGCATACAGATTCAGGAAGCTTAGAACTTTGCCTTCTGCACCATGCACCTAAACATTTCAGATTTCAGAACATAACCTACACTTATACTTTCATTTCAGAACATAGTGGTATATAGATATAATCATATACATATACATATATATATATATATATATATTCTGACCCTAGAACATAGACAAAACATAGGAAATGTGTTCAGAATTTCATAACATAAACCTACATTTATATCTCTAGAATGAGAAACCAACTCAAGAGTTATAAAATCTCAGAAATTAAAATATAGAAACTACCTCACATTACAACCAATCTCCAGAACCACTTCCAACGATCAAGCTAGAATAAGACAAGCACCAAATATATCCCTCAGTCAGAATAAGAATAAACCAAAGATCAGTACTAAATTAAAACTTAGAACGAATCAGATTTTGAAACTCTTAATTGAACTAAAGCTTCTTCCAATTTCACAACTCGAAATTTAGAAGAAGAAATCAGGTTCAGATTCGGAATAGGACTATGGTTCTTCCCCAAGAATTCAGATTTAATCAAAACCAACAACAACATAAACATGCAGAAAACGAAAATTTGATATTTAAAATACAGAGATAGCACTACAAAAAAAGGGCTTCTGGCGACGAAAAAATCCGTCGTTAGGGGAAGAAATCCGTCGTCCCGGGAGGTTAGCGACGGACTGGCGATGAATTTTTTCCGTCTGTATTTCGATCGTCGTTAGCCTATCGGACGACGGAAAAAATACAATCCGTCGTTAGCTAACGACGGACTAACGACGGATTTTGTTCGTCGTTAGGGACGACTGACTGTAAATCCGTCGTCGAAGTCTCCCGGTGGCCGTTGACGGTGCCGGAAAACTGACGGATTAAATCCGTCGTTAGTGGCGACGGACTGAAGTCTGTCGCCAGGTAGCGTTGACCGTTGACCTGGCGACGGACTGCAGTCCGTCGCCAGGTATTTTTTTTTTAATTTTAATAATTAATTTTGTTTTTTTTATTATTCATTACCTAAAACGTGTCATAACAAACAATACAAATATAATCCAACATTGAAGAATAATTTAAAATTGAACCAATCAAATGAAATTCAAAATGAACGCGAATTTCATATAATGAACAAAATAATTAATTGTATCAGCTACATCCCACGACAAACCATAAAATAAAAAATAGTAAAGTGTATCAGTAGCATCTAGGAATCATAATCATCATCAGGAGGAAAATGGGGAGGGGCATCAGACGGGGGAGGCTGATAAGAGGGAAAGGAGGGTGCACCTCCCTGCTGCTGAGACATCCACCGCATCACCTCGGCATACTGCGTCTGCATGAGCGCCATCTGCTCAGCCAATCTCTGCTGCTCAGCAAGGTACTCACGGCGCTCGCGATCCTGCTCCTCGACTCGGCACCGCAGCTCCTCAACCTCGTCTCTGGATGCGCGTGATGTGGACGAGGATCCCCCGAATCTGGATGCTCTCAAGGCCTTCGCCGCGCCTCCCGTGCCGAACATCCTCTTCTTCTTGTCCGGGCCGCCAAGAACCTCCAGATACAGCTCGTTGATGTCGACTGCATCGTGGTCCCCCTCGGGTAGCTGGGCCCGCTCCTCGTCAGCACGGCGAAACACCTCAGTCTGCATGCATGTAAACGAGAAATGAACATTTGTTAGTATACATATTATAGATATTGAAAATCTAATACATATATATATATTAGATTTAAATTAAAACTTATCGCTATCGCCTCATATTTCGGATCGGTGTATGTCCCGTCCGCGTATCGATGCTCGTCCAGAAAGGAGTCGAACATGCACGAAATCAGAGCTACTCCCCGCTCACGACCCTATGCACAGATCACAATGGAGTTGTGTCATTAAAACATGTGTATATGAATTAAAATTGTACCACATAATTATAATTATTATTTAAAGTATATTATTACCTTTTCCTCAGCTCGTTGCATGACCGACTTGTACCCTCCCATATGCTTGATAGGACCAGTACCCGGTCCCTGAGGCTCAGACAACCGGTTGCGCCTTGCTGCCTGGGATTTGGCCACAATATCATCCCGGGACCAGTAAGCGAGCCAACCCATCCACACATCATCAGTCCACCACCCAGGCTTCCCACCTCTGGGTGGCGGATCATTCCTCCTCCTCTTGATCCCGCAGATATAATCCTTATATCTCTCCCGGATCTTATCATACCATAACTCCCGAATCTTGGCATCGAGTGCCGGTTCTCAAGTAAATTTTTTCTAGCATTGAAAATGTATGTTAGAAATTGTAGCTATACGTTATAATTAAGAATGAATTTGAAAGTTTTTAGTAAATTTTCGAACATTAAACTCCTCCCAATATCGTTGTCTCACGTCCTCAGGCGTGAGCTTCCAATTGTAGCCAGTCGGGTAGGGAACTATCTTAAATAGTTCCCAAATGTAATCGGCCGGGTCGGCATGCGGGTAAAATCCCCTGCATAAGTAATTTTAGATTGATTTATGTTAGATTTTTGAATAACTAATTAAATAATTGTCAAAATTGAAGATGTGATTGCATTTACGTACCCCAGCTCACTCACAGATAGAACACAGTCTCCTGTGGGTCTACGCTCTCTCTGACCATCAGTGTCAGAGCAAGAAGACGGACCGCCTATGTGCATGCCACCAATATGGTGGCTCAGACCGCCGGTCCCGGACTCATATCCAGACGATGAGCCCGGGGAACTACCCCGTCCAAGGGATAGCTGTGATCGGCGTGAACCCCTACATATCACGTATACGTAGAAGGTTTATATTGAATATATAATTACAAGTTACATTTATAATTAATAATGTGATATTTGAATGTGTTAAGTTTTCTACACCAAGTGTTAATCTTCGTCCTCTTCATCGTTATCATTTTCATCTTCCTCATCCTCATCTTCATCTTCTTCTTCGTCATCTGAAGCTTCATCATCCTCTTGATATTCATCATCCTCGTCATCTTTTTCTTCTGTTTCGAGGACATTATCAGAGTCCACGTGGTCATCATCATCTTCAATTTCTACATGTTCACCGTCTCGGTGAACTGATGTAATATCATCTACATCTACAGTAGTTACCACATGAGCGTCATCATCCTCCTGAAACGGTGACTCCAACGTAGACACATCCGCTCGAGACTCATCGATAGTGGCCCTTGCCTTTATAGAACAAGCTTCCCACCACTCTCTACACTGTTGGTTCATACTCGGATATGAATAGTAATACACTTGTGTAGCTTGAATGGCTAATACAAATGGTTCATATTTTCTAAGTCTGCGCGTATGATTTACAGACACTAATTTGAATTGCATATCAACCTTTGTACCAGCCGGAGAGGTGTCGAACCAGTCACACTTGAAGAGAACGACCTTCTTATTGTGTAATCCTGGGTATGTGAGCTCGCACACTTCGACTAATTGTCCATAAAAATCCGTCTAACTCGAGTCCCCATAGTTACCCGCTTTTATGCACACACCACTACTCATAGTTGCTTTGTGAGTTCCATGTGATATTGTGTGAAATTTGTAACCATTCACCAAATAACCATGATATGATGTAATCATTGGTGAAGGTCCACGTGCAATGTCCCACATAACAGGATCAGTTACACAATTTTGTACCTACATCACACACAAGTTTATACTTATCAAGTTATGGAGTTGTATGTCCCTTATATAGTACTTAATTAAATAATTTCAAGTAGTTTAGTGAAAATTTGACTCACATAGGAGCAAAACCATTCAGGAAATTCTATAGACATTTTCTTGTTAATGTCCATGTCAGTTATCCATGGATTTGAGTGTCTGAGATGTGATTCGTATTCTCTTCATAGAAAAGAACATATTAGTTGATAAAAACCACACATTGCATTAAATAGTCGTATAATATGATTTGTAAAAGATTACTTGATATATGGATCGATCTCCACGCAATTATGGAGTACATATAGATGCGCAGCTCTATATTCCCTTGGATCCAACGATCTTTTCGTTGTCTTTCCAAAACCAGTTCCAGCAAGTTTGAATACAGAAGGCAAGTCTGATTGATCTTCTACCCCACTAGTAGAACATCCTCCAACGTAGTTGCGAGGCACCTCTCTATGTTTCGTACTTACATGATCCTCAAAATAATAGGAACAGAAAGCAGTGGCTTCCTCCACTAAGTATGCATTACATATCGATCCCTCAACGCTTGATTTGTTCTTCACATTATTTTTCAGCTTTCTTAAATATCTGTATTGAAAGGATTCATTTAGAAAGCATGAAACAATAGTTAAAATTTAGGAAACATTAAACACAATTGATTCAGTTTGATCAAGTACCTCTCAAATGGGTACATCCATCGATATTGGACTGGTCCTCCATCTCTTGCCTCATCAGCTAGATGGATAGGCAAATGTTCCATTGAGTCGAAGAAGCTTGGTGGAAATATTCGTTCAAGCTTACACAAAATCAGTGGGATGTTATTGTTAAGTGCTTCATGTCGTCACTCTTTATGTTTCGTGATGTCAAATCACGAAAGAATAGACACAACTCAGTTATGGACTTCCAAACAGCTCGTGGGAGTAGTTCTTGAAATGCAATGGGTAGTATGCGCTGCATGAAAACGTGACAGTCGTGGCTCTTCATCCCAAACATCTTAAGTTTACTCATGTCTACACATCTACCCATATTTGAGACGTAACCGTCAGGAAACTTAAGGGTTTTCACCCACTCACACAAGACTTTTCTCTCCTTTTTGTCAAGCGTATAGCATGCCTTAGGATATTTATTAGTATACTGGTCACGCATCAGCTGGGGTCTATGACAATAGAGGTTGAGTTCCTCCCTCGACATTGCCGTGTCTTTTGTCTTGCCTTGGACATTCATAACAGTATTGAAAATGTTGTCAAACACATTCTTTTCAATATGCATAACATCTAAATTGTGTCGAATGAGCAGAGAACTCCAATACGGAAGGTCCCAAAAGATGCTCTTTTTCCGCCATCCAGTGGTAACTTGTCTTAAGATGCGCTTGTTATTATCATCATAATCTTCGGTTACCTTTACTAGTCCCAAATCTTCAATCTGATAAAGTATCTCTTCCCCTGATCTCCTCTCCGGAGGATCATCTGCAACAATCTTATTCTTTCTAAAGGCCCTCCTATTCCTCCTGAACTGGTGATCGTAAGGTAGGAACTTGCGATGTGTATCAAACCATGACTGCTTTCGGCTATGTGTTAAGTAGAATGCTTCTGTTTGTTCCATGCATCGAGGACAAGCTAATCTTCCGGCTGTACTCCAACCAGACAACATCGAGTACGCCGGAAAATCACTAATGGTCCACATCAATGCTGCGTGCATCTGGAAGTTTTGTCTTCTTGAAACGTCATAAGTATGGGCACCGACTGTCCACAATTGATTGAGTTCAGATATAAATGGCTATAGGTAAACATCTTTCTTATCTTTTGGATTTCGTGGACCAGGAACAAGCACTGTGAGAAACATGTGCTGTTCTTTCATGCACAACCACGGAGGTAAGTTGTAAGGAGTAAGGATAACAGGCCAGGATGAGTACTGTTGTCCCGATTGCCCGTATGGTTGAAAACCATCTGTTGACAGTCCTAATCGTATATTCCGTGGCTCCGCTGCAAAACCCGGGTAAGTCACATTAAAGTGCTTCCACACCGGCGAATCTGCAGGATGGCGCATAACACCATCATCAGCTGAGGTTGAATGCCAGATCATGTCGTCGGTCGTAGCTTTAGATGCATACAACCTTTGTAAACGAGGTGTTAAAGGGAAGTAGTACATCTTCTTAAAGGACACTTGTTTACGTCCCAGACTCCTGTCTTTGTATCGGCTTTCATTGCAAAATTTGCAATTCACAAGATGGGAATCCCCCTCCCAATAGATCATGCAATGATTCCTACACAAATCTATCTTTTCTACAGGTAAACCCATTGCCTGTAGCAATTTCTGTTTGCTGTAGTAATTCATGGGCACTTTGTGGTGATCTGGGAATGCCTCATTCAATAACACACACAACTCGTTGAAATATTTTTGTGGCATCCCAGAACGGGCCTTCAAAGTGATCAGACGAGCCAGAAAAGACAACTGAGTGTGGTTCTTACACCCAGGGTATAACACTTGATCGGCAGCGTCCAACAACTCGTACAACAACTTTGCTGTAGCGTTTGGATCTTCCTCTGTGTCTGGGTTGTTGAAAGAGGGACCCTCGAGATCATGAACCATCACGTGTTATGTCCCGTACTCTTCTTCGGGTTCTACATCTACGTCGACACGTGATTCTTGAGCATATGAAGGTATTTTATTTTCACCATGGAACCTCCAGATCTCGTAACCCCGTGTGAAACCCTTTTTAGCTAGATGAAGCTGTACAACATCTGTACTTCTAAAGTATATATTCTTACACTTCACACACGGACACTTGATTTTTTCTCCATCCATTAACTGAGGCTGACTACTTGCAAATCTTAAGAACTCGTCAAGCCCAGCAAGGAAATGTGGATTAAATCCCCCGTTCGGAAGTAAACGCAGGTACATCCATTCTCGACTCATTTTTATAACCCTGATTAATATTAATAAGTATTTACATAGTAAAATAAAGATTCATTAGTTACGGAGAGGGCAATAATATATTAGTGGTCGATTAAATTAGACATTAATTTAAATGAAGATTGCACATGTGTAAACATAGACTCACTTAGGAAAGTGTTAAATGAGAGTTAAATTATTTGAAGTTAAATAGAGGAAGACAATTATAAGTTGATTTGGAGTAGAATAGTGGACGACAATAGAGGACGGTAATTATAAAAATTATGGTCCGAGGTTGAGAATTATGGTTTGTCGGCGAATATTATAAGTTCATTTGCACTTGATTGCATTTGGTTATTTTCGGTCATTTAATTTGGTCATTTTTGGAGATTGGCAGTTGATTGCATCCACATTAATATATATCCCATATCACTAGATCTAATCAAAACAGCCAGCTGACACAATCATGAAAATATCCCAACACGATCAAAACATTCGTACATAATAATTAAAATATCGCAACACATGCATCTCATCAAACCACCACAACATAATATTACACATATTGGGAGAAGATCCTTAAGACATAATCAAAATCTATCCCAAATGGAGAAGATCCTTAAGAAATTAATTATGTCTATCCCAATGTCATAATATATATATATATATATAAATACAACATTAATCTAAATTAAGATAATTAATAATCTTAAACAAACTTGACCTAAACAATTTATTACGTCTAACCAAATATATTTAATTACCTAATTATTTACATTTAATTAACCTAAGTAATTAAATAAGTACATTATTATAATTTAATTACCTTTCACCGAAGTACAGAGCGCCGGAGCGACAGAAGGCGGCTCGGAAAGGCTGAGAGAGGAGTAGGGAGGCGACATGCGTAATTGAAGATACCCTAATTAAACAATTTAAACATATAATTAAACTAACGCTCAATTAACAAATTAACTAATACTAATTAACAATTAAGTAAACATATTAAGTTAATCTAATTAACTAATTAAATTAAACAATTACCTTTCACCGAAGGAGGCGACGCCGAAGGGAACCGTCTGGAAAGCAGCAAAAGGCGAAAGGCGGGTCCTAAACAAATTTAATTAAAGTAATTACATTCTAATTAACATATACTAATTAACAATTAAATTAAACTAATTAACAATCTAAACTAATTAAATAATTAAACTAACTATCTTATATATACTAATTAACAATCTAAACTAATTAAACTAATTAAACTATCTTATATATACTAACTATCTTATATATACTAATAATTAAACTAACTATCTTATATATACTAATTAACAATCTAAACTAATTAAACTATGTTATATATACTAACTATCTTATATATACTAATAATTAAACTAACTATCTTATATATACTAATTAACTATCTTATATATACTAATTAACAATTTAAACTATCTTATATATACTAATTAAATAATTAAACTAACTATCTTATATATACTAGTTGGGAACTATCTTATATATACTAATTAACAATCTAAACTAATTAAATAATTAAACTAACTAAAATAATAACTCATTAAACAATTAAATTAATTAATTAAACCTATATTAATTAACATTCTCAACTAATTGAATAATTAACTATAAAGGTAACTTAATTAAACAATTATAACACTAACCAATTATTCAAACTAATGCGCATAAATTCAAGAAAGCCAATTAAACATAATCAATTATTCATACTTATAATCCTAATTAATTCAACCATATTCTTAATTACACATAATTATCAAATTAACTATAAATGACATTAACTAATTAACAATTAAATTAAAGTAAATAAAGTAATTAAACCTACCTATATAAAATTAATTAACAATATAAACTAATTACATAATTAACAATTTAATTACATAATTAAACCATAACCTAATTAATTAATCTAATTAAACACTAAACTATAATAAATTAATTAATCTAATTAAATCATAACCTAAATAATTAATCTAATTAACTAATTAAACAATTAAACTAATTGAAAAATTAAACACTAACCTAATTCGAAATTCCGGCAACGATGAGCAGTGATTGGCGGCGGCGGCGGCGGCGGGCAGAGGCTCTGACTGGTGGCCAGCGGCGGCGACAGGCAGTGCTGGGGGTGCTGGGGCTGGGCTGGGGCGGCGGCAAGGGCGGCGGCAGGGGCAGCGGGTCTATGCACGGCAAAGAGAGAGAGAAAGAGTAAATAAAGGAAAAAAACACGAAAAATAGAAGAAATTAGAGTGGAAGGAGCAAACTTGGACTCCGGTGGTGGAATATCGCCGTTGGTGGTGGGAATCGCCGGAGGTAGGGTTTAGATTGGGGCTGCTGTCGACTGATTTCAGATTGGGAAGAAGTCACGATTTAAATTCACCTAGCGACGGACCTCACGACGGATTGAGTCCGTCGTTAGGCATTAAAAATAAAAAAAATAAAATTATCGGACGACGGACGCACGACGGACGGAGCTAATGACGAACTCTTCCGTCGTGACGTCCGTCGTTAGTTTTGGCGCCAACATGCGAACCAAAACAGCCGTCGTCAATCCGTCGTCGAGTCCGTCGTCAAGCATTTTCGTTGTGGTCCGTCGCCAGTCCGTCGCGAGCTAGCTACGGACTTGAATTCCGTCGTCCCATCCGTCACCTGTTTCATATTTTTTTGTAGTGTAGAAAAAGGAATAATGGAAAGAAATTCTACCATTGAAGGGAGAGGCGCCGGCTGCAGAAGTTCGGGGGCAGTCCGACGAGCTCCTCTGCGAATAGTCATTCCACCTAAAGCAAGAAAGAACCTTTATCTTATAATCCAGATTTACAAAAAAATTCAGAGATTTCAGATTTTGAACCCCAAATTCGAACTAGAGCCTTGACAATTTTCTAAACCAAAATTTTGAAGGAGATAAGAACATGCATAATAAGAAATCTGTAAAGTATAAGAAAAGAATTAGAATTAGGGAATTTACCTTGGGGTCGCCGGCAATGGAGCTCCGGTGAGCTTTCCTTCGAAAGCAGCGAGAGGCAGAGAGAGAACAGAGGCAGAAAGAGAGAACAGAGATAGAGAACGGCGACCGAGATTCAAGCGAGAGGGAGAGCTGGCCGACGGGGTGGCGAGGCGGCGAGATGGTGGAGTGAATTGTGTGTTGTCTGTGTTAAAAAGAGAGACGACAGAAACGAGAGAGGCGAGGGAGAGAAGCGGCTGTTGTGTCTAAGGCAAGGGTTAGAGTGAATTTAGGAGAAATTAAATGGGCCGGGTCAAGAATTTTTAACGGGCTGGATTAATTCAATATGGGCGGAGTTTAAATATTGTCAATGGGCCGGGTCATGGTTAAACCGAGTGGGCTGGATTTGATTAAACAGAATGGGCCGAAAGTTTTTTTTTTTTTTGTTAATTGGGCAAATTAATTGAGTGGGCCATATAAATTTAATCAATATGAGCTAATTTTAATTCTTTGGGCCAGAACATTAGTTAAATAAATTGGGTACTTAATATCTAGATTGGGCCTAATTAAATTAATTGAGATGTTTAAGATATGTAGTTAGTAGGTATTATTTTTTTTAGATCTCAATAATTTCTAAAAGAGTATTAATTTAAATTAATACTACCTTACAAGATTTATTTAGCATTTTTGCTTAAGATTATAATTACTTCAATCCTAAAATGGGTGTTCAAAAATAAACGGAATGAGAATGGTGAAGTAGTCAGAAACAAAGCCAGATTAGTAGCTAATGGCTATAATCAACAAGAAGACATTGATTTTGATGAAACATTTGCACCCGTAGCCAGAATAGAAGCAATTAGGCTATTCTTAGCATATTGTAAAATCCCGAAATATCGATATGTTTATTTAGAAATTAATTAAATATTATTATTATTATTAAGAAAATTTTACTGAAAAATATTCGATTTTTTTAAGCGTACTTACAAACTCTAATTCTTTTATCTTAAGGTTTAATTAAAATATTATATTTGTAGAACGGTAACGCTTGCGCATGAATAACATGGAAAAATAAATTTTCTTATCATGTGATTATACTACCTAATAATAGAGCTCGTCGAGACGAATCCATAGACACCAAGATCGTAAAAATCGGACATCGTTTGAGCGCTCGGTGAATTTTTAAAGTTCAAGACGAAATGGGTATAAATACCCTTCTTTCCTCTCTCTCCTCCTCATTTTTCACCCCACCAGATTTGTAGAGAGAGATGCTCTCCTCCAGCCACTGCCGGACAGCCGCCGGCCGGACACCGGAAAATTTTTCCGGCGACCAAATGAGCCCAAATTTCATCCCGAGCTTTCTTTCGATGCGTAGATTTCATTTCCAGGGTCCGATCGTCCAGAAAATGGTTGGAAGGCAGCCATGCAAGGCCAAACTTTTGGCCAAAGTAGTAAGTTTGAACTCTTCCACATCCTCTTTTCTCAATTGTCTTCCTTCAATTCTCACCCCTTTTTTCTACCATTTTCACAACCATGCTCCGGCAAGAAGAGGGCAGCTCCGGCGAGGAGAGGAAAACTCCGGCAAACCCACCATGAAAGCTTCATCTTCACACCTTAGTTATTCTATAAGGTAGTCATTCTTTCTTTTTTATCGATTTAGACCGTAATGGGGTAGGATTATGGATTGGTTTGAGTTAATAAGTGATAATATAGTTATTTGATTTGAGAATTAGTAGTTTGATGATATTGTGTTGATAATGAAACATAATGAATTAGGAGATTAAGTTTTACCCTACATTTACATGGTTCAAAGTTTCTGCCCGGATCCTGCCTTGTAATTTTCGTATAGTATTATTATCAAAAATCTTATCTTTTACGCATAATAAAATATTAGATTGAGTTAGGAGTAATCTCCAACTTGAATCACCCCGTTTCGTTATGTTTTCGATTTGTTATGAATTTTTCAAAATGGTTGCGCAAACTGTCAAATCCTGCGAAAATCTGGGCATTTGTCTAACTCTGAAAATTCGGTAAAAATTGAGTAAAATGATTTTATGTGGTTTGTTTTCAGAATATAAAACTTTTAGACGTTATGGTCACTTTAAAATTTGATTTGATACAATTTGAGTTATTTTCGATTTATTATGATTTTTCAAATTCAACTGCTCATTTAACTTGAATATGTGTGCTTGCGAAAATTATTTCGAAACTATGTGATTTTATTTTAGATTATTGGCTCAATGAAACTCAAAACTGTTTTTAAGGCATGTTCCTTATGATGTTTTTAGTATTTGTGTAAAATTTCACATTCATTAGATTTCGTTTGATAGACTAACAAAAATACAAGTTTTAAACGTTTTAAAAGGTCTTGAAAGTATAACCTCATATTTTTATTCTTTGAGGGGTATTAAAAATGAATTTTGAATATGTTCTCTTGAAAAACATTGACTTTGGAATTTTGGAAAGCTATTGTTGAAATTTCACAAATTTATCTTTAATAGTTGAGATAAATTTCCTTTCGAAAATGTGTCTGTGTAAGTTTTCACTAAGAATCACAATTGGAAGTCCAAACATATGTCAACTCATTAGCCATTAAGAATTCCTTTACTTTTAAATGAAACTTAGAACATGATTATTTCGAATAAATATAATGAGAAATCCACAATCCTATTAAGTTGAAACGAGTCATTACTCGAAGTTGACGAATGATGTGATTATTTAAAGTAGTCGTTTAGTCTAGCTAAGTTTTACTCCTTCTATCTTGACTACAAACGGATTGAAATTGATTTAGTGGTTGGACGAGTCTTGTAAATGATGATCATCAGGTAATAAATAGGTCAACATTAGAATGGTTAGACATTAAGTTGAGGAAGCACTAGAAGTGATTAAGGTTGGAGAAGATGTTAGAGCCTATCAATTTGTACTTAGCCATGAGATTCATCTTGTAGGGTCTTACCGAGGAATATCATCTATCATTTACAATGGAATGTGAGCTCCATACATCGGTGACAAGTGTGGGTCTATTTACAGTACGGTATTTTGAGTTAATAAGCTCGAACTGCTTTTTATGAAAATGTGAATTTACATGCCAAATGTTTTATTATGCTCATGTGTATCCTATATGTGATGGATCGGTATTAACGTACCCATTGATTGGCGCTGCCAATGATGTAAGTTAACAATTTTGCCTTGAGCCGGATCCGGCCAAGGTAGTGTACACAGAAAGTCCGGATCGGGTGAACTTGGCCAGGTTCCCCGGTCTTGGCGAAAGGGGATTATTCGCGGAAGACTTCGGTTTTTCCCGTCTAGTCGCAATGAGGAACACAATGAATGAGCAAAGAATGATGACGAGCTCGATATGATGGTTAATGTATGTTTTCATATGTGTATGGTGGGCTTTCATTTTGAAACGCCATGCATCATATGGTTGGGCATGTAATATTCTTTAAATGAAGATTTTTGTTGTTTTTCACTGAAAAAGTCGGGCAACGACTCACACTGAGTACACTAGTACTCAGCCCAAAATATTTTTCAAATATTTTTACAGGTTTTAGGAGGATGGTGATGAGCTGGCGACGAGGTGGGCCTCATCGAGAGTCTTATTCATATATGTCGATTACGTTGGTGAGATGGATGTCATATTATTATTTATTCCGCTACTTGTCGGTTTTATCTTGTTGATGAACCTCATTATCCAAATTCATAATCTCATCGTGTTGATCCTTAATACGTTACTTTCAACTTTCCACCTTAATTACATTAATGTATACGGTTCAATGTCTTCATACATTGAACTTGTGTCGTATCTAGAGTGTCCAAAATCCTGGAGTTCTCCTTTCTTCTTTAATTATTACATCATTTTTGTTGTTTCGAAACAGTTTCCAATATATTTCATTAAATTCCTATTCCGCGTAGGCCCCCTTCTGCGGGGCGTTACAGAGTGGTATCAGAGCTCAGGTTCGCTCTGGATACGAAAACCATTTTCCCTTATTTCTCGAGTCTAGAATTTGTTTCTCTAGATTCATAAAAGTGATATAATTCTTCGGCCATCTTGTAGCGCTCTTCACCACCTCAAAAAGAAGGTAATAATATTTTCAAATGATTACGATGTTTTTAAAATAATTTGCAAATACTTTTAGAATGACATGTATAAGTCATGTTATATGAAGTGAAATGTTATGATGAATACACGTATGAAACTGTGAGAATCATTTCTGAAGTTACCCATGAAAATGAATATTGAAAAGTTTACGTGATATATTGATTCAATTATGAAAGTGTAATGTTTGGTCGTAAAGTGAGACATGGATATGTTTTATGTGATCAAGATAGGGGCGTAGTAACCCTTGAGATCAAATGGATATGTTTTATGTGATCAAGATAGGGCCGTAGAAACCCTTGAGATCAAATGGATAATGTTTAAGATGATCAATGATTAAATCGTGTAATTTTATTAATGTATTGGAGACTCACATGATCAAGATAGGGACAAAGGAAACCCTTGAGATCGAAATGATAATAATGATGATGAGATGACCACATTCCAAGCTATTTGTGTGTCTAAATGATAAAGTACCACATATGTAGAGATACTGACATAGTGACTCCTCTAGCATATTGTGACCACTATGATAGTGATAGAAGAATTGTAGTTCTCGAATTAGACTATGAGAATGACTATGAATTGACTTTTAAGTTACTGGTAGAAGAGTTCAAACTTAGGCTTGCAGGTCTAGAGAACTTGAATCAAGCTAGATCCCTGAATGAACTAATGATATCATTTAGAAGAACTTAACACGATGATAAGTGACTCTCACCTTTCTTAGAATGCTTACTTATTACTATCATGAACTAAAGTGACGAATGAAGGTCTCTCCCATTTTGTATATGACTAGATGACGATGAACTCTATGATAAGACTGCTTTTGATAGAATAGATCCAGATTGAAAATAAGGTAGTATGCTTCATGAAACTAAATAGAAACGAGCATATACCCGTTAACGAATATGTAGATCTATACCTTAATCCCACAAGTTATGATGAAGAGAAGAATTTCTAATGAAGACTGCGCGTGAACTCCAAAAGTGCCACTATGGAAGACCAAGTAGCAACTCGTTTAACCCTTAATACCTTTACGATTTACCTCATAATGTTATGTGCAAGATGAGGAGTCGAGGAGATGAAAGCGTTGCGATGATATCAAGTCATGACGCATCAGGTGACAACAAATGTTTACATAAGATACAATCATACAAGAACGAGATAAGTCAACGACATGCCCTTAGCAAGAAGATGGAGCATCGATAGATTTTTATAATCAAAATAGACTATTGTCTAATACATAGTTTCCCTAAGAGCTAGCCTCGATACTAACTAGTGCTAAACACACCCGACCCGGGAGAAATCTCCAAGAGAGCCACTCGAATAAGAAGAACTAATCGTCTGAATGAAATCAAGAGCCTACCTTTTCTCATCATCTACACCTTATATATAGGTTACCCAAAAATAAAATTTCAACTCCTATGCAATCGACATAAGTTCCTTACGAACCACCTTATACTTCATTTACAAGATAATACTAATATCACATTGTTTCACCCTCATACTGGAAAAGTTCTAGTACTATAAAACCTCGATTTTGTTGAAACTTCTAAGGTCGTATTGCCCAAGAAAATATATCTTAAACCCTTCCTTCATTGATTTTCTCAATCCACGAAATACTTTCCACACATTTTGTGAATCTTTACAAGGTGTTATTTCAGCTAGATCATTATTTTCCTTTTTTTTCATTGAGCCGAACATTTGTTTCATGAATTTCCTAATTTCTTCTAAGGCACATGGCCGTTTTTGTGGAAAACATTTCTTTGGAATTCGTATACCAAATTTTATCTTGTACACCTTGATCATTGATGTAGACCATCTTTATCTCTAGTGTTATAGAAGTTCTTTCTTATGACAATATCTTACCGTGTCACATAAGCATTCATTTTTCACATTTGAATCTATTAGCCTCGATTAGACGTCATGGTTGACGGTTCATTCTTCTCTACCACGTTTCTCTCAAGTACTTTTGAGAGTATTTTTTTTTTAAATACCCTCTTGTACCAATAATCAGATGTCCTTTAAATCATAGAATTGCTTCAATTGTTCCAAATTCCACAATGAACTGTCAACTTATTTCTTTTAATTTTTTTTTTCAAGACCAAGTCTTGTTTTCATCACCATTGTTATAAAGATATCTCGTTGAAGCATACTCTCTTGAAATATTTGATTGTGTTGTGTAATCATTCCTTGAGAATACATACTTTGAATCTAGTCATTGACAAGTGAATCTAATCCTTGTAGCCTTTGACTTTCTAATGAGAAAATTTACATATTCTCCACCTATTATCTTATTGTTTCAATCCGATTTCATATCCTTAATCCAATATATTGATACAAACCATTTGATTGTTATCTTATCTCTAATGTCATTCATTTGACTCCATCGAATATCAATATTGAACCCAAAACTCAAGTTACCACCTAGTACATTTTTCATATCTATTTTGTCCAAAATGAGTCTTCTTATAAGTTGTTGTAGTACCTTCCATAAGCTTTCTACTTTATTGACTTCGCTCAAATTGAGACCTTGAATACTTTAAGGTGTCAACAACACCTCCGCCAAATTTCAAGAACATTGAATCCCTCCTCTGATTTGCCTTGAATTTAGCTAAACCTTGTGACAAAATCTTTGTCCATTTGAACGAGCCATCTAATTACTAAAACTCATTCAATGTTGTTGAATTTCAAGCCCCATCTCTTATAGCTGAAACTAAGTCATAGAGTTCTTTAACACGATACATTCAAACTCACATAAGGAAGAAAATGATATTTTATGTCCAACGTCAAGATGAAATCATTTGAAACTTTATTCGAAGAAAGATGGACCCGAAGCCTCAAGGATTACGCCAACTTTAGAGTAACTAAAGAAATACTACCGGCAACGAGACATATGTAGATCTCCCTACACTACACATTTAAGGAACTGTTCGATAGTTGAGGTTGAAAAATTACACCGACAAGAAGAAGTAATTCACGACATTGCTATATGTGGATGAAAATTTAGTTGAGAGATAGTACGCTTACATTGTGTACCCATATCCATAACATCCGATCGAGACTCGTTTTACTTCATGTTTTCGGAATAGCCTACGAAATGACATGGGAAGACGTTTAAATTTCAACACGACTTATCATCCACAAATCGGCGGACAATCCGAGAGGACAATCCAAACGCTAGAAGATATGTTGCACACTATAACACTCGATCATGGAGGAAGTTGGGAGAAATTTTTGCCATTAGTGGAATTCGCCTACAACAACAGCTACCAAGCAACGATCAAGATGGCACCATATGAAGCACTCTACGGCCGAAGGTGTAGATCTCCTCTCCATTGGGATGAAGTTGGCGAGAGAAAGATATTAGGGCCTACAACAGTACAAGAAATGGTTGAGGTGACGCATCAGACAAATGGTCAAAGAATCTCAAGATAGACAAAAATCATACGCTAACAAACGTAGAACTGAGTTGCATTTTGATGTTGGGATAAGGTTTTTCTAAAAATTTATCCGATAAGAGGAGTGATCTGTTTTAGCAAGTGAAATTGCACCCTAGATATATAGGACCTAACGAGATCCTAGAAAGAATTGGCCCTGTTGCTTATAAACTAGATTTGCCTCATATACTTGGTGATGTACACGATGTATTCCATGTGTCTCAACTTTGAAAATATGTCTAGAATCCCAAACATATGATAAGTTACGAGAAGCTAAATCTCAAGTCCGATCTAAGATATGAAGAAAGACCTGAAGACATACTTGACCGAAAGTTCAAAGAATTAAGAAATAAGAAAATCTCAATTGTCAAGGTTTTATGGAAACGTTACGGACAAGAAGAAGCAATATGGGAATTTGAGGACAAAATCAAGGAGCAATACCCCGACTTACCCTATCTAGATACGTGAAATTTCGAGGACGAAATTTTTTATACGGGGGGTGGATTGTAAAATCCCGAAATATCGATATGTTTATTTAGAAATTAATTAAATATTATTATTATTATTAAGAAAATTTTACTGAAAAATATTCGATTTTTTTAAGCGTACTTACAAACTCTAATTCTTTTATCTTAAGGTTTAATTAAAATATTATATTTGTAGAACGGTAACGCTTGCGCATGAATAACTTGGAAAAATAAATTTTCTTATCATGTGATTATACTACCTAATAATAGAGCTCGTCGAGACGAATCCATAGACACCAAGATCGTAAAAATCGGACATCGTTTGAGCGCTCGGTGAATTTTTAAAGTTCAAGACGAAATGGGTATAAATACCCTTCTTTCCTCTCTCTCCTCCTCATTTTTCACCCCACCAGATTTGTAGAGAGAGATGCTCTCCTCCAGCCACTGCCGGACAGCCGCCGGCCGGCCACCGGACCACCGCCGGCCGGTCACCGGAAAATTTTTCCGGCGACCAAATGAGCCCAAATTTCATCCCGAGGTTTTTTTCGATGCGTAGATTTCATTTCCGGGGTCCGATCGTCCAGAAAATTGTTGGAAGGCAGCCATGCAAGGCCAAACTTTTGGCCAAAGTAGTAAGTTTGAACTCTTCCACATCCTCTTTTCTCAATTGTCTTCCTTCAATTCTCACCCCTTCTTTCTACCATTTTCACAACCATGCTCCGGCAAGAAGAGGGCAGCTCCGGCGAGGAGAGGAAAACTCCGGCAAACCCACCATGAAAGCTTCATCTTCACACCTTAGTTATTCTATAAGGTAGTCATTCTTTCTTTTTTATCGATTTAGACCGTAATGGGGTAGGATTATGGATTGGTTTGAGTTAATAAGTGATAATATAGTTATTTGATTTGAGAATTAGTAGTTTGATGATATTGTGTTTGTTGGTCCCGAAAGAGCAAGGTTTGGTGTATGGGGGGGGGGTGGAATACACCAAATACTAAATTTTCAGTTTTACTTGACTATTTATAAGTGAGGTTAAGCTATTCAATATGAGAAATTGCTCAGCAGTGACTAAACAGATCGATATGCAGATCAATAGCTGGTTTAGTCCAAACAAATTACTCTCTTAGTGAAAACACTTAGTTGATAATAATGGTGGATCAGTGATTGCTCTTGTTTAGAAAACCTCAAGTATTAACCAGATTGATTAAGGAGATTGATTGAGATGCAAATGAATGATAGTGCAGAGAGTTAGAATAGTAAACAACTGAAATTAAAATGCAGGAATATAAAAGCACACAGTTGTTTAACGTGGTTCGGGAAATCCCTACGTCCACGATCTGGTCAAAACTAGACCAGATTATCCACTACTAGGATACTCTGCTTCTTTATACTCGTGGAGAACGAGTCACAAGTATCAATCACAACTAGAATGATACTTATGCACGAATGAAGGGTTGTGTCCCTTTATAACAGATTACCTCTACGTTACCACTAGAAAACTACTAGCTAGCAGGGTGATCTCCTTTCTCTCGATAAGACAGACTTGAATCGAGGTGGTTGGTGTGATGTTGAATCACAGAGTGTTGAAGCTCTAAGTCTGGAATACAGATTGCTTGGAAGAATAATAGCAGTATAGCTTGCGTGTATGTTCTCTCTGTTTCCAGATTTTTGACTTCAACTATATAGGCATTGAATTTGAAATTCTAGCCGTTGTTGATTGGCGTGAGATAGATGGTATATTGCCAATCAATGGTTTCCATCATATCTGTTCTTGCCATATAGGAAAGGTTGACTCAATCTTTGATTTATGGAAAGCAGATTGCTAACGGTCTCTTTCCTTATATATATGTTAACCGGAGATCTTCTTTCCAATCCCTGTTGGATGGACTTTGATCTTGACGTGGCAAGTGTATGTGATGTGTAGGATGATGTCAGCTGATGGATTGATGACTCAATCGTTCTGGTTCCTCGTTGTAGGCATCGATCTGGTCATCGATCTGGTCGCTGTCTGTTAGAGCAGATCGATTCTTCTTTGGCATAAAACATTGACTTCATCCTATTCTAAGTTGAGATTGACTTCTATAGGAATATTTTCTTTACACTTGAAGTCATCTCCTAATCTATTCAATAGTAGAATTCACCTTATCGCTAGTGATCTGGTTTTACATGAATAACAGATTAAGCTCTAAACTAGCTAAGTGTGTTTCGAAGAACCATCATTAACACTAAGACCTTAGGGTTCCCAACAATTTCCCCCTTGTTGATGATGTCGAAACCACACTTTACAAAAATATCCTATCAGCACATAACGAACGATCTGGTCTGATATACAGACTGATGTTTAGTACGTTATAAAGTTTATAACGTTTAGGATATCTTATATGTGTTCTGGACAATAAAATGTTGTCATCAGAAACTCAAACAGATTTCATATATTAGAGACAAAAAGGGTTTACAGATGATCATAACAAAGATAAGAAAATGCAGATCATTAATGATAAGAAATGAATGGCTATCTGCTCTTTCTCTTCTCTTCCTGTTGCCTCTTCATCTTTGCCCTGGTTTCATCTGAGATAAGCTGTACGCTTTCATATATTCCCTCTCTGATCCTTATGTAATCAGGATCCTCTGCATCCACCTTATATCCTCTATTTTCAGCAAGTTGGTTAATGAAGGTGAGCAGGAATGTTTTGTCAGGCAAATCTGTTCCTGGGATGGTGGGGCATGATCTGTATTCATTTTCTGGCGCAGTGATCTGTATGCTTGCTTGGGCAGCAACCTTCCTTATTTCTTCAACCAGATCACTGGCTTCATTCAAGTCCAGATATTTATTGAATGCTTCGTGGGCGATCCCTCAATGTATGCAGGTTCCTTCAGGAAGTATCTGCAGAGAATGAATACATTCTTGAGCCCTTCCCATCCATCTCTCAAGTGGACTGGGACCCAGTTGGTCGCTGCAGATGTTCTGATGTGAGCTGTTGGCCAACTGAATCCAGTTCTTTTCTTCTTCTTTTGTGTCTGACTCGATCTGCTTGATGATTTGGATTTCTGTGTTTGAGCAGATGGAGCAGATGGAGAACTGAGGGTTGGTTGTGATGTGATCTGTTGCTCTGGTTGAGCTATTTTCTTTCCTTTCTCTTGTGCAGCAACAACAGATGGCTTTGTTTTCTTCCCAATCCCTTCCCCCTTTTCGACATCAGCAATAAACATACTGACAAGGGCTCGTAGGGAAATGATCTCTTCTTTCATTGTTGCCATCTCTTTATCCGTCTCCACCTTCTGAGTAAGCAGTGATGTGATGTTGAGATTTGAATCATCAATCTGCTTTTGGAAAGATTTGGTGATGTTGGCAAGTTCTGCTATATGGCGCTCGACATCTTCCTGGACTATCCCAAAGTCATAGAAATAAGTGTCGATCATAGTCTTGGTGGGATAGCGCAGTTCGCTTAATTTTCTTTCAACAAAATTCTTTCCATTGACCTCAAACTCCCTGAACATAGTCTTAGTGTGGGAGATGGTTTCCTTTACGACATCAGCTGCTATACCATCAGTCTGTGCCTTCACTATGGCATGCACCATATCCTTCTCCTTGTCAGCGAATGCAGTGATGATCTTGTACATCTCCTTCACTTTGAGCTCTGTTGTAAACAGACTCTGATCAATCTGTGCTTTGCGTTCTTCGGCAGCAGCTCGATCATCGTCCATTTTCTTGCTAAGTTCTTCAATCTTCACCCGGCATATTCGCCTCAGATCAGAGTCGACCTGATCAACTTGAGTTTTCAGGTGGTCGTTGAACTCTGTGAGTATGCGGGTGGCTTCATCTTGAACTGTGGTCAGTGTTCCATACATGTACTGATCCACCTTCTTGGAAATGAGATCTCTAATTTGAGTATGAGATAGGGATTGATGTTGGTCCATCAATATATCTTCCAAGGTGAATGTCTGCACATGTACATTCAGTGCAGCTGCAACAGCAGGAGTGAGAATTTCGTTTGTAAGTTCGCCTCCGGTGTTCTGTCCAATAGGCTCACTCTCTGCTTGTGATTGGCTTGTCACTGCATTGGGGATTTCAGAGGGCAGGGCTTGTTCCCCTCAGTTGGTGCAGTGGTCTGCTTTTCACTTTCAGCCATTGGCTGATCAATCTCAGTTGCTGGATTGGTTACACCCTGTTGGTGAGCATCAGCATGAGCAGCTTCAACCTCTTCAACAATTTCTTCTTCTATGCTGCTGTAAAAATCCAGCATGTTGGCTTTCTCATACACAGATCGTAGATCGATCTGAAGCTCATCAGCTTCAAACTTCGCCATACCTAGTATATCTGGCTTGTATGACTCTCGGAGCTCTGCAATGGAGGATGCAGTGAAGATTTTAAGCAAAGTGGCTTCTTCAATCTTCAGTGCATGAATTGATCTGGTGCGAAGCAAGGCGTCTAGTACGTAGAATTCCTTGTCTTTCACTAGTAACAAGAATTTTAGGCGCTTGGCAACATCATAAGTTTCTAGGGTGAGCTGGATCCCCGGAAAAGTTCTGAGCACAGAGTGGTCTGCCTCTGTCTCAAGCATTCTCACCACAGATTCTGCTTTCTTCAACTCCTCCTCTTCATCAGTGGAGGCTTCTTCTCCCTCAGCGTCCTCATCGATCTGCTCTAAGTGATCAGCAGATGATGGGCTGGTAGAATGTGCTGGAGAGAAGGTCTTTGTGTGTTCTGGGCATGGTTGAAATGGGGGCAACATCTTCTGGTGGTCCTCCCATCAGAATGTCCTCCTCCTCGACCTCCTGTTGAGGGAGAGCAGATTCTTGTGCGGGTTCTGGGCTTTGTTCTGCCTCAGCCAATTTTTGCAACTTTCTTCGTTTGGATTTTGGTGGCTGAGCTGCTGTTGATGTATTAGTATCAATGGAGCTGGATCTTCTGGTAGTTCTCTTGGTGGGGGTTCTCTCTATTGGCTTTTCTTTTATTATCTTGGGTTTTGTGGGTCGATCTGCTTGGCCAGATGGAGGAATCCAGATGGGATTCGAATTTCCCATCTCCATCAGTGCACTGAACACCACTGAGTCCTTCACCCTGGCAATCAGATTGGTTTAAATGCCCATCGACATTTCAATCTGATGCTGGTCCTTTGGAAAGTGCTGTTTGGTGTTGAACTCAACAGCTGTATCCCATTGGTGGTGAGGAAAGAATGATTCCAGCATAAAGCTTATCTTCGTTGAATGTCTCAGGCTGCTTCTCTTTACTTCGATGCCAGGTGAGCCTCCTTTCACAACTAAGATCATCTTGGCCTCCTTTGCCAAGAGATCGTATAAGATCCGGCTCCAGTTGACTGGCAGGTTAAGTACTACAGCTGCTAAGATCCTGAACTTCTCAGGAGTGACCTGGTCGTATGAGCCGTTGTGATTGAGAAAAATTCGCTGTACGAATTCAAATAAGATTATGAATTCTGGCGCGAGAAGTGCACGAACAAACATCCTATTTGTGTATTGGATGGGAATGATCATCACCATCTCCACAGCTTCTTGCAGCTGTTCTGCAGTAATTTCTCCAAGGTCTAGGCCTTCATCCTTCACTTTGTAAGCATTGTTGATGATGTTGATAACATTGTAAGGAGTGTTGCTGACAGTATTACCCTTACTAACTCGAATGGTTGCCTCATCTCCACCCCTCTCTCCCTGCCATGAGAGGTAGAAGGCAGCAACATCCTTGGGTAGGAAGTGCACTGGGTGTGAGGTGATAATATTGTAAAAACCTACAGAAAATACAGTAGTACATATGTGAGCACTATCCTTCCATCAGTGAAGTATAAGTGCCCCAAAGTAGTTTATGCATGCTAGCAATCGATATCACAGTAAACACAAATAGATATACAGAGTAAGATCAGTTTGTCATATGCATGTAAATGAGATAATATTAAACAAACTAAACAAGAAACCTTTGCACTGACGGACAAGATCAAATGCTTTTTCCAGTTTGTGAAACCCGAAGGTGTCAAGAACCGCGAAAAGGTCTTGGTGTATGTAAGGTTTCAGAAAGCGTGCTTGCTCGAGAAAAATAGATGATTTGGGAGCCATTTGTTTTTTTTTTTTTTTTTGCTAGAAAATTGAGAGATTTACGAAGGAAGAGAGAATTTTGGAAGGCAGAAAATTTGCTAAGTGTTTCGAGAAATATGTGAGTGTGAGTGATACATGAAATGCCTTATCAAACTATATACATGAAAGAGAAGATAAGTAGAGTAATAAGATATTCAGAAATCCTTCCCTTTTTCAGCTTTCCCGCCTTTCCATGTTCTAGGTTTACAACCTATAGTCGCCTCTCTTTATCGTGTGACGCACGCGCTATGATCGAATGGTTGTGATGTGGCGCGTTGTCTTTGTTGTAGTCAGTTTCTCCCTTTTTCTTGATTTGGTAGATATTTCCTCGATCACGTTTCCCAATTACTGTACATAATCATCAAAAATAAAAGATTTTGATATCTAATTGCAGAATATAGATAATTAGTCGCCGTATATAGTGGACCTTTCCCCCTTAACCAAGTAATGGAGTAATTAATAAGAAATATTAATTCAAAATCCACGTGGCATTAAGTAATCTGGTCAAGGTCAATCTCTTTTATGGTGAGAACTATCGATCTGGTTGACTCCTTTAATAATTCCCAGTTGGAATTTTGATCAATCTGTATTCACATATACTCAGTGATCTGGTGTTAATTTCTTGTTGGAGTTTTCACATAAGCTGGTTTTTATCAATCTGGGCCATGATAATCTGGTTTTGATTCCCTGTTGGAATATTGAATTTGATCTAATTTAGATCAATCTAGTCCTTTCTTCAAGATTTAATAGTCCTAATTTACCACAAAGCATCTTAAATCTTTCTTCTGGTAATGCTTTGGTAAGAATGTCTGCTCTCTGTATTTCAGTGTGTATCTTCTCGATTTGTACATGTTTTCTTTCAACATGGTCTCTTATGAAATGATGTCTCACATCAACATGTTTGCATCTGGTATTCAAAACAGGATTTTGTGTGATTGCTATAGCACTTGAGCTGTCACAGAAAATTGGTATTACCTTGACATCAATCTCATAATCTTTAAGTTGTTGTCTTAACCACAGTATTTGTGCACAACAACTTCCAGCTGCCATATATTCTGCCTCTGTGGTAGATGTGGCAACAGATGTCTGTTTCTTTGAGAACCAAGAAATCAGTTTATTTCCTAGAAACTGACATGTACCCGATGTTGACTTTCTGTCCAGTTTACATCCAGCATAATCTGAGTCAGAGTATCCAGTTAGCTCAAAGTTGTCTTCACATGGATACCATAAACCTGCATGGGCTGTTCCCTTAAGATATCTTAGTATTTTCTTAGCTGCTTCCATGTGAGACTCTTTGGGGTTTGCTTGATATCTAGCACATACTCCTACTGCAAAAGTGATGTCAGGTCGACTGGTAGTTAAGTAGAGTAGTGATCCTATGATCCCTCTGTATTGTGTAATGTTAGCTGGTTTTCCCTCGGGATCTGGATCAATTTTCCCACTGGTCTGCATTGGGATTTTCACTGGATTACTGTCTTTTAATCCAAACTTGGTCAGCAGATCGTTGATGTATTTTATCTGATTAATAAGGATACCATCTGGTAGCTGCTTGACCTGCAAACCTAAAAAGAAACTCATTTCTCCCATCATGGACATTTGATACTTATTTTTCATAAGTTCAACAAATTTGTCACACAGATAGGTAGATTGAGATCCAAAGATAATATCA
>JAPKLX010000861.1:0-13830 GCA_026898415.1 Leonotis leonurus
AACCACGTAAAAATAACTGTGCCATTTAAATTCTGCATTTTATATTCAGTTGTTTTTATTCTGCATCTATCATACTCATTCAAATCTGCATTCTTAATCAACCTCTAAATACTCGATTAAGTTTTCAAAAGATTTTCTTAACAAGAGCACCGACTAAGTCCACCATTATTCCGCACACAAAACATTGTTTGGAATCAATTTCACACTTGCTTTCTGCTTTGTTTATCTCACGTGAGAGATCTTACTTGGATAGAACTTAATTGATTAGAAAATCATAGTGTTCTATCATCTAGAGCAATCTGTAATTCAGAAAGCTCACATCTCTCTGATTGAAATAGTCAAGTAAACTGAAAAGTTTGCATTTGGTGTATTCCCCCCCCATACACCAAACCTTGCTCTTTCGGGACCAACACACTCAAAGATGCAGACTGGGTTACGGCTATGCAAGAAGAACTCAACGAGTTTAAAAGGAACCAAGTTTGGTATATTGTAGACAGACCAAAGCATTAAGGAGTGATAGGTGTAAAATGGGTATTCAAGAATAAACGATATGAGAACGGTGAAGTAGTCAGAAACAAAGCCAGACTAGTGTCAAATAGGAATGTATTGATTTTGATGAGACTTTTGCACCAGTTGTCAGATTGGAAGCAATCAGACTATTCCTAGCATATGCAGCATAGAAGAGATTCAAAGTGTACCAGATGGATGTTAAAAGTGCATTCCTAAATGGTATACTTGAAGAAGAAGTATATGTTGAGCAACCACCTGGTTTTGAAGAAGGAAATCCAGACCAGAAAGTATACAGATTAGCTAAAGCTGTTTATGGATTGAAACAGGCACCCAGACCGTGGTATGAAACGTTATCAACATTCCTGCTGGAATCAGGTTTTAGAAGAGGTTCTGTTGACAAGACACTGTTCGTCATTAAAGTCAAAGAACATATCCTTTTGGTCCAGATATATGTTGATGATATCATTTTTGGGACACAATCTACTTTTCTGTGTGGAAAATTTGTTGAACTAATGAAAATAAATATCAAATGTCCATGATGGGCGAGATGAATTTCTTTTTAAGTTTGCAGGTGAAGCAGTTACCAGATGGTATCTTTGTAAATCAACCAAAGTACATTAACGATTTGGTCACTAAATTTGGAGTTAAAGACAGTAAGCCAGTCAAAATTCCAATGCAGACCAACGGGAAGATAGATCCAGATCCATAAGGCAAACCAGCAAATATAACACAATACAGAGGTATTATTGGCTCGTTGCTATATCTTACTACAAGTCGACCAGATATTACATACGCAGTTGGAGTATGTGCTAGATACCAGGCCAATCCTAAAGAATCACATATGGAAGCTGTCAAAAAGATACTTAGATATCTTAAAGGAACAGTTCACATTGCGACTGCAACCAGATCAACACTCAAATGCTGATACCAGATGATATCGACTAAGTGTCTGTGAATATCCAAACCTAAACTACACCTTTCGTACCATAGAATAAAGAGAATCAATTAAGACAGGAAAAAGGAAAGCAGTATCTGTCAAACGATCTGCTTACCATACTTAGAAGATTCTGTCAAACTCAATTAGAAGGCAAGAGGAGATAAATTAGGGATTCACTATCCTTGATTGGTGAAATCACATTTACTTCAAGCCAATCAAGCTCAACGGTTAGAATTTCAAATTCTACACCTATAAAAGTTCGGGACAAAGATTGGCAGAGATAGAGGTAGATACAAGAGATACAAGAAAATATATGCAAGAAAGATCATCCACTATCTGTAAGTTGTTACTCTGCCAAGAAATCATCTCAACCATTGAAGCACTTACTACGAGAAGATTTCTACATACCAGATCGTGTTCCGAATCGTTCGTGATCGTAATCACACCTCGATTCAAGTTTGTCTTATCGAGAAAGAAAGAAGGAGATCTTTGCTAGCTATTAGTTTTCTAGTGGATTAACGTGAAGAGATCCAGTTACAGTAGTTTTCTGTAAGTTGTAAAGGGACACGACCCTTATTCGTGCATAAGTTTCAACCAGGTTGTGTCTAAAACTTGTGGCTCGTTCTCAGCGAGTATAAATAAGAAGAGTATCCTAGTAGTGGATAACTAATCCAGTTTGGATTAGACCGTGGAAGTAGGGGGTTTCCCTAACCACGTAAAATAACTGTGTTATTTACTTTCTGCACTTTACATTCCAGCTGTTTTATCCACTAACTGTCATTCTCATTCAAAACTGCATTCTTAATCAATCTGCTAAATGCATGGTAATGTTTTGAAAAGGTTTTTCTAAACAAAGAGCACCGACTAAGTCCACCATTATTCCGCACACAACACTCTGCTAAATAACAAGATCACTCTTAATATCTACTTAGTGTTATTCACTCGAGAGATTCTATTTGGACAGAACGAGATCGATCTGGTCTGTCATTATAGCGATCTGCCTTACAGAAAGCTTAAATCTCTCTTACCTAATTAGTCAAGTAAACTGAAAAGTTTGTATTTGGTGTATTTCCCCCCCCCCCCCATACACCAAACCTTGCTCTTTCGGGACCAACATAAGGGTAACCACCGATCTGTTCTGCGTATAGCAGGCCGTATCGATGGTTTGTTGGTCCCGAAAGAGCAAGGTTTGGTGTATGGGGGGGGGGAATACACCAAATACAAACTTTTCAGTTACTTGACAAGTTGAAAGAGAGTTCAAGCTATTCTGAGTAAGAAATTGCTTGAAGATGACTTTGGCAGATCGATATTCAGATCGATAGCAGTTTAGTCCAACCAGATTACTCTCTTAGTGAAAACACTTAGCTAATAATAAGAGTGATCTTATTACTTTCTGAGTGTTGAGTGAGTGCGGAATAATGGTGGATCAGTGATTGCTCTTGTTTAGAAAACCTTTAAGTATTAACCAGATTGATTAGGGAGATTGATTGAGATGCAGATGGATGGTAGTGCAGAGAGTTAGAATAATAAACAACTGAAAATTAAAGAATGCAGGAATGTAAAGCACACAGTTGTTTAACGTGGTTCGGGAAATCCCTACGTCCACGATCTGGTCAAAACTAGACCAGATTATCCACTACTAGGATACTCTGCTTCTTTATACTCGTGGAGAACGAGTCACAAGTACCAATCATAACTAGAGAGATACTTATGCACGAAATAAGGGTCGTGTCCCTTTACAACAGATTACCTCTACGTTACCACTAGAAAACTACTAGCTAGCAGGGTGATCTCCTTTGTCTCGATAAGACAGACTTGAATCGAGATAGTTTGTGTGATGTAGAATCACAAGATGTTGAAGCTCTAAATCTGGAATGCAGATTGCTTGGAAGAATAATAGCAGAGTAGCTTGCGTGTGTGTTCTCTCTCTTCCTATTTTTTCAGATTTTTGTCTTCAACTATATAGGCATTGAATTTGAAATTCTAGCCGTTGTTGATTGGCGTGAGATAGATGGTATATTGCCAATCAATGGTTTCCATCATATCTGTTCTTGCCATATAGGAAAGGTTGACTCAATCTTTGATTTATGGAAAGCAGATTGCTAACGGTCTCTTTCCTTATATATGTTTAATCGAAGATCTTCTTTCCAATCCCTGTTGGATGGACTTTGATCTTGACGTGGCAAGTGTATATGATGTGTAGGATGATGTCAGCTGATGGATTGATGACTCAATCGTTCTGGTTCATCGCTGTAGGCATCGATCTGGTCATCGATCTGGTCGCTGTCTGTTACAGCAGATCGATTCTTCTTTGGCATAAAACCTTGACTTTCATCCTATTCTAAGTTGAGATTGACTTCTATAGGAATATTTCCTTTACACTTTAAGTCATCTCCTAATCTGTTCCATAGCAGAATTCACCTTATCTCTAGTGATCTGGTTTTTCATGAAGAACAGATTAAGCTCTAAACTAGCTAAGTGTGTTTCGAAATACCATCATTAACACTAAAACCTTAGGTTTTCCAACAATTTCCCCCTTGTTGATGATGTCGAAACCACACTTTACAATAATATCCTATCAGCTCATAAAGAACGATCTGGTCTGAAATCCAGATTGAAGTTAGTGCGTTATTAAGTTTATAACGTTTAGGATATTTTATATGTGTTCTGGACAATAAAGTGTTGTCATCAGAAACTCAAAAATTTCATATATTAGAGTCAAAAGGGTTTACAGATAATCATAACAGAGATAAGAAAATGCAGATCATTAATGATAAGAAATTAATGGCTATCTGCTCTTTTTCTTCTCTTCCTGTTGCCTCTTCATCTTTGCTCTGGTCTCGTCCGAGATGAGCTGGACGCTTTCATATACACCTTCTCTTATTCTTATGTAATCAGGGTCTTCTGCATCAACCTTATATCCTCTGTTTTCTGCCAGCTGGTTAATGTAGGTGAGCAGATAGGTTTTGTCTGGTAGTGAAGTGCCAGGAATTACTGGGCATTCTCTAAACTCCTTTTCTGGTGCAGAGATGGAGACTTGAGCTTTTGCAGCAGCTTCCCTTAATGCCTCAACTAAGTCCTTGGCATCATTTCTGTCTAAATATACGTCAAATGCCTCGTTGGGTGTGTCTTCACAGTACGGAGGTTCCTTGATGAAATATCTAAGCATAATGAAGCCATATTTCAATCCCTCCCATCCATCCTTCAGGTGATCTGGGATCCAACTGGTCTCTCATTTTGATGTTTTAGAAGGAACAGAGGACGTCCAACTGAACCCAGATCGTTTCTTTTTCTTCGGGGGTTGAGATTGGCTTGATCTGGTTGAAGATGTGGTCCTTTTTGTTTGAGCAGATGTTGGTGCAGATGGTGGGCTGGCTGTTTGTGCTGTGATCTGCTGCTCCGATTGAGCTATTTCCTTTCCTTTCCCTTTTGTGGTAGCAGCAGATGGCTTTATCTTCTTCCCAGTCCCTTCCCCCTTTTCGACATCAGCAATGAACATACTGACAAGGGCCCGCAGGGAAGTGATCTCCTCTTTCATTGTTGCCATTTCTTTATCTGTTTCAACCTTTTGAGTAAGCAGTGATGTGATGTTGAGGTTTGAATCATCAATCTGCTTTTGGAAAGATTTTGTGAGATTGGCAAGTTCAGCTGTATGACGCTCTGCATCTTCCTAGACTCGTTGAAATAAGTATCGATCATAGTCTTTGTGGGATAGCGCAGTTCGCTTAATTTTCTTTCGACAAAATTCTTCCCATTGACCTCAAACTGCCGAAGAAGTGATCTTGTGTAGGCATTGGTTTCTTTGACTAAGTCAGCAGTGAGGCCATCTGTCTGTTCTTTCACTATAGAGTGCACCATATCCTTTTCTTTTTCTGCGAAGGCAGTGATAATCTTGTATTTCTCTTTCACTTTGAACTCAGTGGAAAACAGACTCTGATCGATCTGTGCCTTCCTTTCATCAGCAGCAGCTCGATCATCATCCAGTTTCTTGCTGATCTCTTCGATCTTCAGCCAGCATATTGTCCTCAATTCAGAGTCAACTCGATCGACATGAGTCTTCAAGTAGTCGTTGAACTCTGTGAGTATGCGGGTAGCTTCATCTTGCACTTGGGAGAGCGTACCATACATGTATTGGTCGACCTTCTTGGAAATAAGGTCTCTGATCTGCATATGAGACAGTGATTGATGTTGGTTCATCAATATGTCTTCCAAGGTATATGTCTCCACATAGACACCATGTGCAGCTGCAGCAGTAGGAGTGTAGATGTCGTTTGTAAGCTCTCCTCCTACATTCTGTCCAATTAGTTCTTCCTCTGCTTGAGATTGGCTTGTCACTACTTTGGGAATTTCAGAAGGCATGGCTTGTTCCCCCTCAGTTGGTGCAGTGGCCTGCTTTTCGCTTTCAGCCATTTGCTGATCTATCTCTGTGGCTGGAATGGCTGCACCCTGTTGGTGAGCATCAGCGTGAGCAGCTTCAATCTCTTCCTCGACAATTTCTTCCTCGATGCTGTTATAAAAATCCAGCATGTTTGCCTCTTCATAAGCAGATCGTAGATCAACCTTCAGTTCATCTGCCTCAAATTTTGACATTGCAAGGATGTCGGTTTGGTATGATTCTCTTAGCTCAGCAATTGATGCAGCTGTAAAGATTTTAAGCAAAGTTGCTTCTTCAATTTTAAGTGCATGGATTGATCTGGTGCGAAGCAAAGCGTCTAGTACGTAAAATTCCTTGTCTTTCATGAGTAAAAGGAATTTTAGGCGCTTGGCAACATCATATGACTCTGGGGTGAGCTGGATCCCCGGGAAAGTTCTGAGCACATAGTGATCTGCCTCTGTCTCAAGCATTCTCACCACAGTTTCTGCTTTCTTCAACTCTTCCTCTTCATCTGTAGATGTTTCTTCTATCTCAGCCTCCTCATCAATCTGCTCTAAATGATCAGCAGATGATGGGCTAGTAGAGTGTGCGGGGGAGAAGTCTTTGGACTGATCTGGGTGTACAGATGAAAGGGGTGCCACATCTTCTGGTGGACCACCCAGCATTACTTCTTCCTCCACAACCTCCTGTTGAGGAATGACAGCTTCTGCAGCAGCAGGTGCTTCAGTCTGAACTTCAGCAAACAATTTTTGAAGTCGTCGTCGTTTTGATTTGGGTGGCTGAGCTGCGGTGGATGTGTCAGTATCAATGGAGCTGGATCTTCTTGTAGTTCTCTTGGTAGGGGTTCGCTCTATTGGCTGGTCCTTTGTTATCATGGATTTTGTGGGTCGAGCTGCTTGACCAGATGGTGGAATCCAGATGGGATTCGAGTTTCCCATCTCCATCAGTGCATTGAACACCACTGAGTCCTTCACCCGGGCGATCAGATTGGCTGAAATGCCCATCGACATTTCTATCTGATGCTGGTCCTTGGGAAAGTGCTGTTTGATGTTGAACTCAGCAACTGTATCCCAGTGGTGTTGAGGGAAGAAAGACTCGAGCATAAAGCTGATTTTTGTAGAATGTCGAAGAGTGCTCCGTTTTACTTCGATGCCAGGTGAGCTGCCTTTCACAAACAAGATCATCTTGGCCTCCTTTGCCAAGAGATCGTATAAGATCCTGCTCCAGTTGACTGGCAGGTTAAGTACTACAGCTGCTAAGATCCTGAACTTCTCAGGAGTGACCTGGTCGTATGAGCCGTTGTGATTGAGAAAAATTCGCTGTACGAATTCAAATAAGATTATGAATTCTGGCGCGAGAAGTGCACGGACAAACATCCTGTTTGTGTATTGGATGGGAATGATCATCACCATCTCCACAGCTTCTTGCAGCTGTTCTGCAGTAATTTCTCCAAGTTCTAGGCCTTCATCCTTCACTTTGTAAGCATCGTTGATGATGTTGATAACGTTGTAGGAGGTGTTGCTAATCGTGTTCCCTTTGCTCACCCTGATGGTGGCCTCATCTCCACCTCTCTCTCCTTGCCATGAAAGGTAGAACGCAACAACTTCCTTGGGTAGGAAGTGTACTGGGTGTGAAGTGATAACGTTGTAGAAACCTACAGAAAACACAGTAGAGCATATGTGAGCACTACCCTTCCATCAGTGAAGTATAAGTGCCCCAAAGCAGTTTTATGCAATCTAGCAATTGATATTTACAGAGATCACGAGTAAAAGAATGTAAACAGAGTAAAAGCAGTTTGTCATATGCATGTATAAGAGATAATTTTAAACAAACTAAACAGGAAACCTTTGCACTGGCGGACAAGATTAAATGCCTTTTCCAGTTTGTGAAACCCAAAGGTGTCAAGAACCGCGAAAAGGTCTTGGTGTATGTAAGGTTTCAGAAAGCTTGCTTGTTCGAGAAAAACAGATGATTTGGGAGCCATTTTTGCTAGGAAAAAAAAAGGAGAGATTTACGAAGGAAGAGAGAATTTTGGGAGGCAGAAAATTTGCTAAGTGTTTCGAGAAATATGTAAGTGTGAGTGATACATGAAACGCCTTATCAAACTATATACATAAAAGAGAAGATAAGTATAGTAATAAAATATTCAGAAATCCTTCCCTTTTTCAGCTTTCCCGCCTTTCCATGTGCTAGGTTTACAACCTATAGTCGCCTCTCTTTATCGTGTGATGCACGCGCTATGATCGAACGGTTGCGATGTGGCGCGTTGTCTTTGTTACAGTCTTTTATCTCCCTTTTTCTTGATTTGGTAGATATTTTCTCGATCACGTTTCCCAATTACTGTACGTAATCATCAAAAATAAAAGATTTTGATATCTAGTGTCAGAATATAGATAATTAGTCGCCGTATATAGTTGACCTTTCCCCCTTAGCCAAGTAATGGAATAATTAATAAGAAATATTAATTTAATATCCACGTGGCATTTTAGTAATCTGGTCAAGGTCAATCTCTTTTATAGTGAGAACTATCGATCTGGTTGACTCCTTTGATGATTCCCAGTTGGTATTTGATCAATCTGTATTGACATATACTTAGTGATCTGGTATCAATTCCCTGTTAGATTTTTCACATAAGCTGAATTTTATCAATCTGAACCATGATGATCTGGTTTTGATTCCATGTTGGAATATTAAATTTGATCTGGTTTAGGTCAATCTGGTCCTATCTTCAAGATTTAAAAGTCCTAGTTTTCCACAAAGCATCTTAAATCTTTCTTCTGATAATGCCTTAGTGAGAATGTCTGCTCTCTGAACTTCAGTGTGTATTTTCTCAATCTGTACATGTTTTCTTTCAACATGGTCTCTTATGAAGTGATGTCTCACATCAACATGTTTGCATCTGGTGTGCAACACTGGGTTCTGTGTGATTGCTATAGCACTTGAGCTGTCACAGAAAATAGGTATTTCCTTGACATCAATCTCATAGTCTTTAAGTTGTTGTCTGAGCCACAGTATTTGTGCACAACAACTTCCAGCTGCCATATATTCTGCTTCTGTAGTTGAAGTGGCAACCGATGTCTGTTTCTTTGAGAACCAAGAAATTAGTTTATTTCCTAGAAACTGACATGTACCAGATGTTGACTTTCTGTCCAGTTTACATCCAGCGTAGTCTGAGTCAGTATATCCAGTTAGCTCAAAATTGTCTTCACATGGATACCATAATCCTATATGGGCTGTTCCCTTAAGATATCTTAGTATCTTCTTAGCTGCTTCCATGTGAGACACTTTGGGGTTTGCTTGATATCTAGCACATACTCCTACTGCAAAGGTGATGTCAGGTCGACTGGCAGTTAGGTAGAGTAGCGATCCTATGATTCCTCTGTATTGTGTAATGTTAGTTGGTTTCCCTCGGGATCTGGATCAATTTTCCCATTGGTCTGCATTGGGATTTTCACTGGATTACTGTCTTTTAATCCAAACTTGGTCAGCAGATCGTTGATGTATTTTGTCTGATTAATAATGTAATACCCTCAAATCCTAATTAGCGTTTAACCGCTAATTAGATATTTAATAAGGCTTTGCATCCTTAAGAGATCATAATTATGAGATTAAGAAGATCTTGAAAGTTTTATTCTATAATTTAGAAGAGAGAATTTTGAGTATTTAGTTAAGAAAGAAAATGAAATTTATTAATTCCATATTAGAAATAAAAGAGAGGGGTTGAGATAGAATAAATTCAGACGAAGCATACCCCTCAGAAGAGAAAATTTTTATCTATTAGATAATACAGAAAAATGGAATTAGAAATTTCATTAAGCTAGAAAACAGATATAATAGAGAATAAAAAATTAATTATTGCGATTTCGGCAATAATTAAATAAGTTTTCGGTTAGAATTCAGTTTGAGAATTCGACGGCTGTAGTAATACCTACAATTTATGCCCGATTTTATGATATATAGAAGAAATTATTATAAAGATTTTACGAGAAAATATCGTTTTAGAAAGAATTTATTTAATTAGATTTATTTGATATTTTAAAACTCGAATAAGTTATTCAAACGAACTCCAAATTACGAACGGTCTGAACCGGTGAATTCTAAATATTGAGATGCATCATCCAGTATTAAAATCTCGAAGCACGAAAAACGAGGAACCGGGACGTTCTAGAAGATTCTAGGGTTGTGTAGAGAATTATTTGATTATTTAATTAAATAAATATCTATACTTAATATATAAGAAAGATATCTTATCATTTAACATCATCATCTACCTTATTTCTCCTTCATCATTTTCGACCACTCTCTCCTCCTCCATAGACAAGAATTTCTCCTTCCATAATTCCAAATTTAAGCTAAGTTTTAGTCTAAATTTCAAGAAGTGATCATCTTTGAGGTAATTAATTATCATCTTTACATCTTTAGTTTGTAGAAATTGAAGAAAGCTTATCTTTTCATCCATGATAAATTATGTTCCATAATTCATGAGATATGGTGTTAATTTTCAAGTATGTTGTATGAAATGGATAGAATTTCATGAATTAGGTAATGTTTTGGAAAGAATTTCATAAGATGATGGATATTCGGATTTGCCCTAAATTTACTACATGAACCCTAATTTGAATTGGTGAAATTTGAATGAATTTGCTTGATTTAAGTATGGATAAGTATCATTAGACACCACTAAGCATGATTAGAGTAAGAAATTAGAGCAAAATCCAAACCTCCTAACTTAAGTGTAATGACCGAAAATTACAAGATTTTATTTTATAAGATTATGATTTTATTTGTTCAAATTGAGATCATATTTGAGCTTATGGGTATAATTAAAGCTTAGATTAATTTATTTAGAATTTTCCAAGCATTGGAAATGAAGTTGCAAAATTTAGTGGGTTATGGAGGTTATGGGTTTAAGTATATGTTAAGACTATTTGGTCTAAGTGATGATTCATTAGAGTTCATTGAGCTATATTAAGCATAATTGAGTTAAGAAACTAAAGATAAACTTAATCTTACATTAAGATGTTAAATTCTCAAGAAGAAGGGCATACTTGAATTTCATATATAGAGGTTGTATTGGTTAGATTTGATGAAGCAATTAAGATAAAGAATGAATATGAGGGCTAATGTGAAATTATGATTTCATAAAGAAGAGAAAGATGTCTTATCTTTAAATGTTTTACTTAATGTAAGGTCCAGTTGAGTAAGAAGCGAAAGCAAAGAAAGAAAAAGACGAAGCCTCAGGATAAGTAGATCTCTATCCAGGTGGGCTTTCTAACCAAAAGCTATGCATGTGCTAAAGATTTGTTTATGCTTTATGTTTTTATGTTAAAGAAGTTGACTTGCCTATTTTTAAGCATGTTGCATGTTACCTATCTACGCCAGAATTACGATATCGACCCTATGCCGGACGAGCTGCCGGTAAGGGTTATGTGCACATTGGACCGTGAGCCTTCTAGCGTGTTGGCCGGTCATAGTGTGTTTGAGAGGGAGGCCTACCTCTCAACACAAGAAAGTAGATATGGTATTTCAGATTTCAGATAATTGTCTGCAGACTTATTTTATGCATATTCAGTTGCATTTTTTTTTTCAGAAAAGAAAGATATATGAAGCGTAGATTTGGCAAGTCAATTATGTGGCTCTATGAGCAAGATTTAAATGTTTTGGCATGTGTCCACTGAGTGCTTTATGTACTCACGCCCTGCATGTTTTCTTAACGTGCAGGTTGAGCTGGGGATGGCGATGGATTCGAACACTGTAGTTGTTTTGTTATGTGAACTTTTCAGTGAACCATAGAGTATCTTATTGTTTTGTGTTGGATGTTTTGTTCGTTGAGTTATATGTCGTCACACATGTAGCTCAACTCATGATTCCGTTGCGACTCTTAGTTTGCTTAACACTTGAACACTTGGTACCTTTGTGTTGGCTTGTCTATGGATATCCATGATAGCATTTTCCCTTGTGAATTATCATATTTCATCTCTATTCTTGGTTGCTTGAGTTGGTATTTTGGTGTATTGGAACTCCAAGTCCAAATATTGTGCAAACTTTGAAATTGCTAGAAACAGGGCAGTCAGTTGCACCCTCTTTTCCGTGAGTTTTATAAGTCCGAATTTGCTGAATTTGGTACCATTTTAAAGATCTTTTCGATACCTTTCCAACGGTTCTTTCGGATCTTAATTTGGAGTTCGAATGAGGAAGTTATGAACCTTTGAAGTTGATGTGTCCGGTCTGCCCTGTTTTTCGCGAGAACATATTTGAGATTCTTTGCAACCAAACATCATTTGTTAGAGTTATTTCCAAGTTAATTAAGTCATGGCTTAATTTCTTGATTAAGAAAGGGTTAAAAAATTGGGCTGTGACAAATAAAGATACCATCTGGTAGCTGCTTGACCTGCAAACCTAAGAAGAAGCTCATTTCTCCCATCATGGACATTTGATACTTATTTTTCATAAGTTCAGCAAATTTGTCACACAGATAGGTAGATTGAGATCCAAAAATGATATCATCTACATAGATCTGGACTAAGAGAATGTTTTCTTTGACTTTGATAATAAACAAAGTCTTGTCAACAGATCCTCTTCTGAATCCAGATTCTAGTAGAAAGGTTGACAAGGTCTCATACCAAGCTCTAGGGGCTTGTTTTAGACCATAGACTGCCTTAGCTAGTCTGTATACTTTCTGATCTGGATCTGCCTCTTCAAATCCAGGTGGCTGTTCCACATATACTTCTTCTTCAAGGATACCATTGAGGAAGGCACTTTTGACATCCATCTGGTATACCTTGAACCGTTTGTGAGCAACATATGCTAGAAATAGCCTTATGGCTTCTAATCTGGCTACTGGTGCGAATGTTTCATCAAAATCAATGCCTTCTTGTTGATTATAGCCTTTAGCTACCAATCTGGCCTTGTTTCTGACAACTTCACCATTCTCATCTCGTTTATTTTTGAACACCCATTTTACACCTATCACACCTTGGTGTTGGGGTCTGTCCACGAGATACCAGACTTCATTCCTTTTGAACTCATTGAGTTCTTCTTGCATTGCTGTTATCCAATCTGCATCTTGAAGTGCTTCGTAAGCATCAGATGGCTCCATGCGAGAGAGGTAACAACTTAACAATGCAATTTCTCCATGCATTCTTCTTGTTTTCACATGGTCTGATGGGTTCCCAACGATCTGTTCTGGTGGATGATCTTGTATCCATCTTCTTCTCCTGGTCATCTCTTCATCAGATATTTCAGTATCAGGTTGATCTGTTGGTTCCTCAAATTCAGGGTGTGCTGTTGATATAGCTTGAAATGGATTCTGATATGGACTTTCTTCTGGATGTTGATCATCATTTGTAATGACTGTTTCATTGTTTTCTGTTGACGATCTGTTTTCATCCAGATTATGTTGTGATATTCCCCCTTGTTGTATGATCTCTTCTGCAACAGGTGGTGTGATAATTTCTTCATCCTCATTTTTTGAGTTCCAGATAAGAATATCTTCAAGTAGTAGTTCATTCATCCTTCTGGTAGTCACCTGGTTTTCTGTCTGCTTTTCATCTAGTGACCTGTACTCAACAATAGACTCATCAAAAATAACATGAGGAGTTACCTCCACAAGATGAGAATTCTTATTGTAAACTCGATAAGCTTTACTAACATCAGAATATCCTAAGAATATTCCAAGGTCAGTTTTACTATCAAAAGTTTTCAATTGTGATTTCTCATTATTGTGTATGTAACATAAACAGCCAAAAGTTCTAAAATAAGAAATCTTAGGCTTTCTGTTGTTCCATATTTCATATGGAGTCTTTCCATGTCTGAGTGTGATGGATGATCTGTTTTGAGTATAGCATGCTGTATATATGGCTTCAGCCCAAAATTTCTTTGGTAGGTTGATTGCATTAAGCATTGTGCGAGCTGCTTCTTTTAAGGATCTGTTTCTCCTTTCAACAACTCCATTCTGTTGGGGAGTTCGAGCAGCAGATGTTTGATGAGTGATTCCCATCTTGTTGCA
>JAPKLX010000861.1:13840-38054 GCA_026898415.1 Leonotis leonurus
GTTGAGAAATTCTGTTCCTCGATCTGTTCTGATAGAGGTTATACTCACTTCTTTCTGTTTAGTGATCTTGTGTAGAAAATCAGGAAGCTTGTCTAGAGTCTCTTTCTTTTTCAGCAGAAAGATAACCCAAGTGAATCTTGAGTAGTCATCTATGATTACCAATGTGTACTTTCTCCCATTGATGCTTAGTGGTTTGACTGGTCCAAACAGATCAAGGTGTAACAGCTCTAGTATCCTTGAAGTTGAGTGAGCTGCTTTGCTTGTAAAGGATGATCTAGTCTGTTTTCCAGCTTGACAAGCATCACATATGTGATCTTTATCATACACCTGATCTGGTAGTCCTTCTACTAATCTTTCCTTGGCAATCCTGTTGATTGATTTGAAATTAAGATGACTTAATCTCTTATGCCATAACCAGCTTGTTTCTGATACAGTCTTAGTGACTAAGCAGGTCTCGATCTGGTTTGTCCACTGGACAATATATAACCTATCCTGCAGTTTACCGGTAAGAAGTATTTCATCTCCTTCCTTGTTCTTCACCAGACAGTTGTTAGTATCAAAAACAATCTGATTACCATTAGCACAAAACTGACTTACAGAAAACAGATTGTGACTAAGACCCTCTACGTATGACACATTTGTGATAGTAGTCTTGCCTACTCTGATGTTTCCATACCCTCTGGTATACCCTTTTGAATTACATCCAAAAGTGACCTGTGGGCCTGGTTTCTCTATGTAATCTGTCAGTAGATTCTTGTCACAGGTCATGTGTTTTGAGCAACCGCTATCTATAATCCAGATAGTTCCTCTAGCTATCTTGCTTCTTCTTGCAGTTCTTTGATCCTGCAATTAATCAAACTTAGCTACCCTTTCAACGCTTGGGTGCTTGATTATTAGTAAACAATCCTTTTCGAATCCAGAACATTCTAGGGTTAGGAACAGCAATATAGCAGGTAATGATATTTCCCTCATTATCTACTTTAGATACAGAGTGTATTTCAGATGGATGAAATCTCTCTATCTTATCCTTCTGTAATCCTTTCTTAGTATGTTCTGTTCTGTTGACAATTTTTGTCCTGTTGACAGTTTTTGTCCTGTTGACATTAGCTCTTTGAAGATGTTCTGTTTCTGTGTAGTGAGCTGGTTGTCCCCTGGTTTGATGATACTGTCTGTTCTTTGCATCTTTCATTATCATCTTTTGAGGATAACCTTTCTTGTTTTTCAAGTCTTTCACTTGATCTGGTATTTTCTTCCTTTCTGGTACGAAGCTTATAGTTCCTGAAGATTTTTCTGAGTGACCTGGATATCCCAATCCAGATGTTCCCTTTTGTTGCAGACTGATTAGCAGCTTGGCACGCTCATCACTCTTGTAGATCATTTCTTTTCCCTTCTTGATCTTTTCTTCAGCAACATTGTATCTTGAGATCAAATCCTTAACTTTTGAGTTAAGAGAGTGAATTTCACTGTCTTTGCTCTTGATCTGTTCTTCCAGATCAGTAACTTTGGCAACAAACTTAGTGTTTGCTGTGCTTAAGATCTGCTCAACTTTCTTCAATCTGTCATTCTCTTCAACTACTTCTTTGAACAGTCTTTTGATGCTCGAGTAGCTTTGGAACATCTCGTCGATTTCTTTCCATGAGTATTCTGCTTGATCTTCACTTTCCTGTTTAAGATCACTATTATTTGAGGAATTTGAATAGCATGAATTTACCTCAACTTCATCTAGTCCGTTGTCCAAGCCTACTTAGCATTCATTCCAGCTTTCTTCGTCGTCAGCAATGAAAGCCTCATCATTTTCTGATGAACTGTCTGAGAAATGACTTGAGCTGCTTGAGTTCTGTTCAGCTATCATGGCTTTGCGTTCACTTTTAAGCTTTCGATCTCTTTTAGCTCTCAGTTCCTCTCTTTGGCTTCTGGACAGATTGGGACAATCTATTTTGAAGTGACCTGTTCTACCACATTCAAAGCATGTGTAATCTGTAGAGTTAGAGGTCTTTGTTGTTTTAGTAATCTGCTGTTTAGATTCATTCTTGTCATCTGATCGATCATTGTTATACTTCCTGTTGAAGTTCCTCTTGTTATCCTTGTAGAAGCGTCTGTATTTCTTTGATCTGGTTTCCATTTTATCCATTCGTTTAGCTATCATTGCAAACTCTTTTAAGAGTTTGTCATAGCCTTTCTCTTCGTCTGGAGTAGTAGACTCAGAAGGATCATCTGGTTTGCTCTTCGCTTTGAAGGCTACCTCTTTGTCCTTCTTTGAACTGCTTTCTGCCTTTTTGGACAGATGATCTGGTCCTCGAATTCTTTGAATGTCACATTCATGACCTTCGAGATGATCAAATAAGGCTTCAGTAGACAGATCATTGAAGTCTGCTCTTAGGGGTTGCATTGCAGCGTAGATCTCCCAGCTTGGTGGAAGTGCTCTAAGAACTTTCATGTTCTTCTCCCTTTGAGTATATTTGTTCTTTTTGAACGCAGATATCTCTAGAAGAATTCCGGTAAATCTCATCTTCATTTGTTCTATTGTTTCGCCTGGTTTCATCTTGAACTCATCGTATTTGTTGCAGGCTAGAGACAGCTTGTTCTCGATCATTACTTCAGATCCTAGGGCTAGGTCTCTCAAGGCTTCCCACATCTCTTTGGCAGTATCCAGATCTTGGATTTTAGCCAGATGTATGCCTTTGACCGTGCTGGAAATGATCCCTTTGGCAAAATCATCGAGATTTGCCTCTCTTCTTTCTTCGGAGGTATATTTTCTGGGATCTTTTAGGACTGTTTCTTTGACTGCTCCTGTATCTGTGATGCGAGTGGTCTCTTCTATGATTGCCAATGGCCCTTCTTCGATTACTTTCCACATCAGGCAGTGATGGGATTTGAGACACATTTTGATTCTGAAACTCCATTCTCTATATCCTTGGATAGAGAATTCTTCGCAAGCCCTGATTACAGATGATTCCATAACAGATAGTATGTACGTGTATGAAAAAGGTTTTCCTAGATCTATTCAAGTAGACCACGCAGGTTTTAACCTTGTGAAACAAAACAATGGTCAGTTTGAACCACTGCTCTGATACCACTTGTTGGTCCCGAAAGAGCAAGGTTTGGTGTATGGGGGGGGAATACACCAAATACTAACTTTTCAGTTTACTTGACAGTTTATATGAGAACTCAAGCTATTCTGTATAAGAAATTGCTTGGAATGACTGACCAGATCGATAAACAGATCAGTATCTGGTTTAGTCCAAACAGATTACTCTCAAGGTGAAAACACTTAACAGATAATAAGAGTGATCTTATTACCTTTTGAGTGTAGAGTGAGTGCGGAATAATGGTGGATTAATGATTGCTCTTGTTTTGAAAACCTTAAGGAATTAACCGGATCGTTTAAACAGATTGATTGAGAATGCAGCTAATATGATAGTGCAGAAGGTTAGGATAATAAACAACAGATAATAAGAATGCAGAAAAGTAAAACACACGATGTTTAACGTGGTTCGGGAAATCCCTACGTCCACGATCTGGTCAAACCTAGACCAGATTATCCACTACTAGGATACTCTGCTTCTTTATACTCGTGGAGAACGAGTCACAAGTACCAATCACAACTAGACTGATACTTGTGCACGAATGAAGGGTCGTGTCCCTTTACAACAGATTACCTCTACGTTACCACTAGAAAACTACTAGCTAGCAAGGTGATCTCCTTTCTCTCGACAAGACAGACTTGAATCGAGGTGGTTGGTGTGATGTAGAATCACTGAGTGTTGAAGCTCTAAGTCTGGAATACAGAAGACTTGAAGGTTAATTGCAGTATAGCTCGCGTGTGTTCTCCTCTTTTTCCAGATTGTTGACTTCAACTATATAGGCTTTGAATTTTTAAATTCTAGCCGTTGTTGATTGGCGTGAGATAGATGGTATATTGCCAATCAATGGTTTCCATCATATCTGTTCTTGCCATATAGGAAAGGTTGACTCAATCTTTGATTTATGGAAATCAGATTGTTAACGGTCTCTTTCCTTATATGTTTTAATCGTAGATCAACTTTCCAAACCCTGTTGGATGGATCTTGATCTTGACGTGGCAAGTGTATATGATGTGTAGGATGATGTCAGCTATAGGCTTGATGACTCAATCGCTCTGGTTCATCGCTGTAAACATCGATCTGGTCATCGATCTGGTCATCGATCTGGTCGCTGTCTGTTACAGCAGATCGATTCCTTTGAGCGTGAAATCTTCACCTACATTCTATTCTAAGTTGAGAATGACTTCTATAGGAACATATCCTTTACATTATAAGTCATCTCCTAATCTGTTCCAAAACACAAATCACTTAAACTATAGTGATCTGGTTATTACACAAGGAACAGGTTAACATACAGACCAGCTAAGTGTGTTTCGAAAGACCATCATCAACACTAATCTATAGGGTTCCCAACAAGAACTGATCCCTGTTCTGTCTTCGAAATGACTTATCTCGTAAAGGATGTTATCCTATAAAGTCATTCTGTCTTCTCTTAGTCAATAGGACTAGAACGTTAAACAGACAGAAACAAGCAGAAAGATTCATCAGGATAATCATCTGTTCTCACCAGAACACTCAGCAGAATCAACCCACCTCGAAGTAAATTTCTGTTTTACCAGATGGAGACCAGATCATCTTCAACCAGATCGTGTTGGACCAGATCGTCTTCAACCAGATCGTGTTGGACCAGATCGATGTCAACCTATGTTCAACCAGATCAACTATGATCAGATCGATGTTAACCTATGTTCAACCAGATCAACTATGATCAGATCGATGTCAACTTGAGTTCAACCAGATCAACTATGATCAGATCGATGTCAACCTGAGTTCAACCAGATCAACTATGACGAGATCGATGTCAACTTGTGCTCGACCAGATCGACCTCGACCAGATCGACTTCGACCAGAATGACTACAATCAAAATCGACATTCAAATGTTGAAACCAAATGATATCGACTAATTGTTGGTGAATCTCAAAACCTAAGCTACGTCATTCGTACCATAGAAGGAAGAGAATCAATCAAGATAAGAAAAAGGAAAGCAGTATCTGTCGAACGATCTACTTGCCATATTTAGAAAATTCTGTCAGCCTTTTTAGAAGGCAAGAGGAGACAAATCAGGGATTCACTATCCTTTATTGGTGAAATCACATTAACTTCAAACCAATCAAGCTCAAACGGTTAGAATTTTAAATTCTACACCTATAAAGACTCGGAATAAAGACTGGCAGATTATGAGCTATATACGTATAAGAAGATCACCTACCATCTACAAGCTGCTACTCTGCCCAGAAATCATCTCAATCATCAAAGAATTTACTGAGAGAAGATTTCTACTCACCAGATCATGTTCTGAACCGTTCGTGATCGTAATCACACCTCGATTCAAGTCTGTCTTATCGAGAAAGAAAGAAGGAGATCTTTGCTAGCTAGTAGTTTTCTGGTGGATTAACGTGAAGAGATACAGTTACAGTAGTTTTGTGTAAGTTGTAAAGGGACACGACCTTTATTCGTGCATAAGTTTCGACCAGGTTGGGTTTAAAACTTGTGGCTCGTTCTCAGCGAGTATAAACAAGAAGAATATCCTAGTAGTGGATATCTAATCCAGTTTGGATTAGACTGTGGATGTAGGGGGTTTCTCGAACCACGTAAAATAATTGTTCCATTTACTTTCTGTATTTTATATCCTAGTTGTTTTATCCACTAACTGTCATACTCATTCAAAACTGCATTCTTAATCAATTTGCTAAATATTTGGTTAAGTTTTCGAAAAGGTTTTCTAAACAAAGAGCACCGACTCAGTCCACCATTTTCCGCACACAACGCTCTGCTAGAGAATAAGATCACTCTTGATCTCTGCTTAGTGTTATTCACTCGAGAGATTCTGCCTGGACAGAACGAGATCGATCTGATAATCGATCTGGTCTGTCACTTATAGCGATCTGCTTTACAGAAAGCTTAAATCTCTCTAACCAAATTAGTCAAGTAACCAGAAAGGTTTGCATTTGGTGTATTCCCCCCCCCCCCATACACCAAACCTTGCTCTTTCGGGACCAACACTGCCTCCCTTTGCGTCAGATACACGCGCTGGATCTTAAGGTTATAGGATGGCGCGTGTAAATATTTCTAACCACTGCAGCTTTCCTATTTCTCGTGTGACAAGGATATTCCTCGATCACAATTTCCAAAACTGTACTAATCATCACGATTATGGAAGATTTAGGATATCTATGTCAGAAAATAAGCTTTATAGACCATAGTTAGGGCGGTAATTAGGTCAGAGAAACGCTTCTAATTTCTAAGTTCCCCCCTGTAGGTTCTTCAAATTTCTAAGATTTAGGGTGATTTATTGGAGAATTAATTTTCACGTGCCATGGTGTAGATTCTTCAAATTCTGACACGTGTTTAATGTAAGCAATCTGGTCTTGCTTATAACTTCATCTTCTGGTTCTCACTTCCATCTGGTATTAACTTCATACATCATCTGGTGTTGAATTTGTGATCTGATACTGGTAATCTCCACATTCTGGTGATTGTCAATCTGGTTGACAGTCTAGCTTTCATAATCTGATGGACTACCACAAGTGTCATCAATCTGCTACACAATCTGGAGTTTATCGATCTGATGTCGATCTGTTTCTTTCATCTAGGTTTAATAATCCTAGCTTTCCACATAGCATCTTGAATCTTTCTTCTAGAAGTGCTTTTGTCAATATATCAGCACGTTGAATATCTGTGTGCATCTTCTCGATCTGGACATGCTTTCTCTCCACATGATCTCTTATAAAGTGATGTCTCACATCAACATGTTTACATCTCGTGTGCAAAACTGGATTTTGCGTTATAGCAATAGCAATTGAGCTGTCACAAAATATAGGTATCTCCTTGACATCGATCTCGTAATCCTTGAGCTGCTACTTTAACCAGAGTATCTGTGCACAATAGCTTCCAGTGGCCATATATTCTGCCTCAGTTGTTGATGTGGCCACAGATGTTTGTTTCTTTGAAAACCAAGAGATTAACTTGTTTCCAAGAAACTGGCATGTTCCAGAAGTAGACTTTCTGTCCAGTTTGCATCTAGCATAATCTGAATCAGAATAGCCTGTTAACTTGAAATTGTCTTCACATGGATACCATAATCCAATGTGTGCTGTTCCTTTGAGATATCCAAGTATCTTCTTGGCAGCTTCCATATGTGACTCTTCGGGATTGGCCTGGTATCTAGCACATACTCCAACTGCAAAAGTAATGTCAGGTCGACTAGCAGTTAAGTATAGTAAAGAACCAATGATACCCCTATATTGAGTTATATTTGTTGGTTTTCTTTTTGGGTCTGGATCTATCTTCCCGTTTGTCTGCATTGGAATCTTGACAGGTTTACTATCTTTAACTCCAGATTTGGTGATCAGATCATTGATGTACTTCGCTTGGTTAACGAATATACCATCTGGTAGTTGCTTCACCTGCAAGCCTAGAAAAAAATTCATCTCGCCCATCATGGACATTTGATACTTATTTTTCATAAGTTCAGCAAATTTATCACATAGATAATTAGATTGTGATCCAAATATGATATCATCAACGTATATCTGGACTAAAAGGATATGTTCTTTGACTTTGATTATGAATAATGTCTTTTCAACAGAACCTCCTCTGAATTTTGATTGCAGCAGAAATGTTGATAATGTCTCATACCACGCTCTGGGTGCTTGTTTTAATCCATAAACAGCTTTAGCTAATCTGTACACCTTCTTGTTGTTCAACATACACTTCTTCTTCAAGTATACCATTCAAAAATGCACTTTTGACATCCATTTGGTACACCTTGAACCTCTTATATGCTGCATATGCTAGAAACAATCTGATGGCTTCCAGTCTGGCAACCGGTGCGAATGTTTCATAAAAATCAATACCTTCTTGTTGATTGTATCCTTTTGCAACTAATTTGGCTTTGTTTCTGATAACCTCACCATTCTCATCTCTTTTGCTCTTGAACACCCATTTGACACCTATAACTCCTTGGTGTCTTGGTCTGTCTACAAGGTACCAAACTTGATTTCTTTAAACTCATTGAGTTCTTCTTGCATAGAAATAACCCAGTCTGCATCTTGAAGTGCTTCATATGCATCATACGGTTCAACACGAGATAAGTAGCAACTTAGTAATGCACTCTCTCCATGCATTCTTCTGGTCTTCACACGATCTGATGGGTTCCCAACAATCTGTTCTGGAGGATGGTGTTCTTGTATCCATCTCCTTCTACTGGACATCTCTCCTTCTGATATCTCAGGTTCAGGTTCTTCCGTTGGTTCCTCAAATTCAGGATATGCTGTCGAAGATGCTTGGAAAGGGTTCTCATCTTCTGGTTCTTTAGCTTCAATCTTTTGATTGTTGTTCCAGCTGTTAACGTCTCTTGACTTTTCAGATTGATTCTGAGAAGATTTAGCATCATTTGCTTCCACTGGTTCAACATCATCAGGGGTTGATCTGGTTTGGTCCAGATAGATGTGAGTTCTTCCCCCTTGATGTGTACAGGTTTCAGCAATGGGTTGAACATCAATCTCATTCCCTTCTGTTGAGTTCCAGATCAGAATATCTTCTAATAGAAACCTACTGATCTTCTAGAGTTAATCTGGTTGTGAATCTGTTCTTCACCTGTATCACTGTATTCAAGAGTAGCTTCATCAAATATAATATGAGGTGTTACCTCCACAATATGAGTTTTCTTATTGTAAACCCTATAAGCTTTGCTAACATCAGAATATCCAAGGAATATTCCAGGGTTAGCTTTGCTATCAAAGGTCTTCAATTGAGATTTCCTATTATTATGAATGTAACACATACAACCAAAGGTACAAAAATACTGTATCCTGGGCTTTCTGTTATTCCAGATCTCGTATGGTGTCTTCCTATGTCTGAGAGTTATCTCCGATCTATTCTGTGTAGATGGCTTATGCCTAAAACTTCTTAAGTAATTTTGTTGCATTCAGCATTGTACGAGCTGCGTCCTTTAACGATCTGTTTTGTGTCTCAACTACTCCATTTTGTTGAGGTGTTCTTGCTGCAGATGTCTGGTGTGTGATACCCATCTAGTTGCAATATTCTTCAATCTTCTGGTTTAGAAACTCTGTTCCACGATCTGTTCTTATTGTTACAACAGAGGTTTCCTTTTGCTTGGTGATCTTGTTGAGAAATTTTGGCAGCTTCTCCAAAGTTTCTTTCTTCTTAAACAGAAAGATAACCCAAGTGAATCTTGAATAATCATCAATGATAACTAGAGTGTACTTTCTTCCATTTATACTCAATGGCTTAACTGGGCCAAATATATCTAAATGTAGTAATTCTAAGACTCTGGAAGATGAGTTAGCTATTTTCTGGAAAATGATGATCTGCTTTGCTTCCCAGCTTGACATGCTTCACAAATATGATCTTTGTCATACATTTGTTCTGGTGATCCTTCGACTAGCTTATCTCTTGCAATCTTATTGATTGACTTAAAATTGAGATGGCTAAGTCGCTTGTGTCATAACCAGCTTGTCTCAGAGATTGTCTTAGGCCCTCAACATTTGTTAGTATAAAAAACAATCTGATTTCCATTTGCACCGAATTGGCTAACAGAAAATAGATTTTGACTAAGGCCCTTAACATAAGATACATTTGTGATGGTGGTCTTGCCAAACTTAATATTACCATATCCTCTGGTATAACCTTTTGAGTTACATCCAAAGGTTACATGTGGTCGTTCTCTTTCCACATAGTCTGATAGAGCGTTCTTGTCACAAGTCATATGCTTTGAACACCCACTATCAATAATCCAGATTGTTCCCTTTGCTACTTTACTTCTTCTTGCAGTTCTTCGATCCTACAATTATGAAGATTTAGCTACCCTTTCAACGAGTGGGTGCTTGGTTAGTAGCAAATGTTCCTTTAGGAACCGAGATTAACTTAGTGTTAGGAACACATATGTAACAAGTAATTTTTATTCCAACATCATCTGTTCTTGCTATAGCTTTGTAGATAGATGGATGATTTCTCTCAACATTATCCCCGTTGATCTTCTTCTTCTTTGATGACCTGGTAGAGACCTTCTGTTTCTGATCTCTCTTTGTCTTTTCATAGCAAGAAGGTTGACCTTTCATTTGATAATCTCTCTTATCTCCTGCTTCTTTCATCATCATCTTCTGAGGTTGATTCTTCTTGTTCTTGAGATCTTTGACTTGATCTGGTATGTTCTTCCTTTCAGTTACGAATTTGGTTTCACTGGATTTTCCAGTATATCCAAGTCCAGTTGTTCCTCTTCTTTGCATATCAATGATCATACCAGCTTGTTCTTGACTTTTGTTGATTTTGCTAATGTTTTCCATAGTTTTCTTCAGTTTTTCTTCAACTACATCCTTTCAGTTGATCACGTCCTTCTCTTTAGAATTGAGTGAATATATCTCTGCATCTTTAGTCTTGACCTGTTCTCCCAGACCACTTATTTGAGCAAAGAACTTGATGTTTGCTTCACTCAAAAACTTTACTGTTTCATTCAACTTGTCATTCTCTTTTATGACTTCAGAGAATAAATTCTTTATACTCGTGTAGCTTTTGAACATCTCGTTGATTTCATCCCATGAGACTTTTGGTTCATCTTCATTTCCTAAATCATAGACAGGTTTATTCGAAGACATAGAAACATGAGAGGTTACCTCGATCTGGTCGAGTCCATTTTCTAATCACATGTAGCATTCATCCCAATCTTCTTCTGTGTCGTGTGCATAGAATGCCTCATCATTTTCTAAAGAACTATCAGATAGATGACTTGAGCTTCTGGAATCTTCTTCAGCTAGCAAGAGCTTTGAGCTTTCTATCTCGTTTAGCTCTTAGCTCTTCTATTTGACTTTTAGATAGGTCAGGACAGTCTGTCTTAAAATGACCATTTCTGCCACAGCCATAACATGTATAATCAGTAGAGTTAAAGGTTTTACCATTACTCTGTATCTCTTTTGCTATCAGATCGTTCTGGTTCTTTGTTCTTATGATATCTTCCCTTCTTGTTTTTGTATAATCTACGATACTTTCTCGATCTGACTTCCATTTTGTCCATCCTCTTGGCAATAATAGAAAATTCCTTGCGTAGCTTGTCATAGCCTCCTTCTTCTGGTACTGCAGGTGCTACTGGTTCGTTTGCTATGCACTTTGCTTTGAAGGTTATCTCCTTCTCTTTCTTCGAACTGCTCTCGTTCTTCTTGCTTGAAGAATGATCTGGTGCATGAATCCTTCTGATGTCACATTCGTGTACAGCCAGATGATCAAATAGTGCTTCAACAGACAGATCATTGAAATCAGCACGTGGTGGTTGCATTGCAGAATATATCTCCCAGCTTGGTGGCAATGCTCTAAGAATTTGTAGATTCTTCTCTCTCTGTGTGTACTTGTTCTTGATGAAAGCAGAGACCTCAAGTAACACTTCGATGAATCTGTTCTTCATCTGCTCAATGGTTTCACCAGGCTTCATCTTGAATTCATCGAACTTGTTGCATGCCAGGGATAGCTTGCTCTCGATCATAGCACATTTCTTGAGCCAATAGCGAAGACATCATCCTCCTCTATCTCTCTTCAAGAAGGAACAAGTAAAGAGCATGAAGAGACAAAGGAGCCTAATAAAGACAAAGCACGAGAAAAGGAACGGATCATCTTGAACAACCTCTCCAAGTTACAAATTCCAAGAGACAAAGAAGATGCCACCTAAACACTTAGGTGTCTCACATGCAAGCAAAGCAAGTTCCCAAGAAGACACCTCATCCTTTAGGTGTCACTCATGTAAATATTCATGTAACATGTGTCTTACTCTTATGTAACCTAAAGACATGTGTCTTGCTTTCATGAATAGGTGGATATCACTTATCTAGATAGGAAACACGTGTCCTTTCCCAGTAATTGTAACCATGTTTTGGAACAGTTTGGTGTAGATTGATGTTAACCAAATTGACGTTAATCTGTTGACCAGATCATGCATATGGAGTGAGCTAAACCAGGACCAAATCACAAGTCATCTGGTATACGGATAAAATTGTCTAGATGTACTTAGAATAATCCCACACAGATCGCCACATCAGCAGATCTCATGAAGATGGAAAGTATATCATTAGAGATCAAGAATGGAAGGAGGATCAATCAATCAACGCGAAGAAGGAAAGAGAATCAATCATTATCTGCTTTCCATATATCAAGGATTCGGTCAACCTTTCACACAAGGCAAGAGAAGACATTCTGGGATTCATATCTTTTGATTGGCAATCATTACTTATTTCAACCCAATCAAGCCCAATGGTTAGAATTTCAAAATTCTACCCCTATAAAAGATTGGAATCAAGTCTAGAAGAGTACGATGCACAACTGACGATCAAAGCAAAGTTGTTACTCTCCACAGAAATCAACTCACTTATCAAAGCATTCATTGAGGAGATTTCTACATTCCAGATCGAGCTCAAAGCATTCATTGAGGAGTTTTCTAGTGGGTTAACGTGAAGGTACCTTGTAGTAGTTTTAACTGCAAGTTGTAAAGGGACACAACCCTTATTCGTGCATAAGTTTCAATCAGGTTGTGATTGGAACCTATGGCTCGTTCTCAGCGAGTATAAAGAAGAGAGTATCCTAGTACCAGATATCCGATCAAGTTTGGATTGGACCGTGGACATAGGGGGTTTCCCAAACCACGTAAAAGTAGTTGTGTTATTTACTTTACGCATCTTTACTTTCAGTTGTTTTATTCACTAACCAGCACACACATTCAATCTGCATTCTTAATCAATCTATTAATCTGCTCGACTAAGATTTTCTAAAGGTTTTCTAATAAAGAGCACAGACTAACTCCACCATATTATGCACACAAACGCTTTGTTAGTGTTTATCACGAGAGAGATTTTATTTGGACAGATTATCTATCGATCTGGTCAGTCAAACTTAAGAAATCTCTTCACGAGAAAGCTTGATCTCTCTAAGTAATTAGTCAAGTAAACTGAAAAGTTTGTATTTGGTGTATTCCTCCCCCCCCCCCCCCAATACACCAAACCTTGCTCTTTTGGGACCAACAATGGATCTTCAAGAAGAAGGTCGAGGTGTTCCAACCGCAAGAGGTCAGATACAAGGCTTGCCTTGTGGTCAGGGAATTTACCCAAAAAGAGGGGATTAACTTCAATGAAATTGTTCACCCCTGTTATCAAGCATTGCAGCATAAGGTTGATGCTATCTCTAGCTATTAAGAACAACCTGGAGCTGTAACAGCTTGATGTGAAAACAACTTTTCTCCATGGTGATTTGGAGGAAAACATTTATATGTCCAAACCCGAAGGATTTATCCTACCTAGAGATGAAGGAAAGGTTTGCTTGCTCAAGAAATCTCTTTATGGCCTGAAGCAAAGCTCCAGGCAATGGTACCTAAGATTCGATGAATATGTCACATCCATTGATTTTTCCAAATCACAGTTTTGCCGTTGTGTGTATCTCAAGGAGGGAGATGGGAAAGCATTTATCTACCTGTTGCTATATGTAGATGATATGTTGCTGGCTGGCAAAACCATGAAGGAGGTTGACAAAATCAAGGAGTTAACAACAGAGTTTGACATGAAAGATCTTGGGGAGGGAAGGATTTTGGTCATGGATATTTACAATGGACAGACAAGCAGGTAGCTTGTGGTTGATGCAGCGAGACTACATCAAAGGTGTTCATAACAAGTTCAAGATGGACTCAAGTAAGGATGTTAAGGTACCTCTAGCTCAACACTTCAAGTTATATGCTGAACACAGGCCAGTGAAGGAGAAAGATTGAAGGTTCATGGGAAAGATACCTTATGCCAACATTTTTGGCAGTTTGATGTACACGATGATCTGCTCGCGACCCGATGTAGCTCACTCGATCAGTGTTGAAATGGTTGATGCGATACTTGAAGGGGACTCCAAATTTTGGTTTAAAATATGAAAGAATGGAGGTGGAGCCAGACCAACTGGTGATGGGGTACGTAGATTAAGATTATGCTGCTAATCTGGATTCAAGAAAGTCACAGACCGGTTTACATATTTAACTTGTATGGGACTGCCATAAGCTGGAGATCATTTCTTCAATATGTGGTTGCGCTTTCAACTACGGAGTCAGAATACATGGCCTTGACCGAAGCAGTGAAGGAAGCCTTCTCGTTAAAAGGAATCTTAAAGGAGATGGGTGTAGAGCAAGGTTTGGTCCGAGTGAACTGTGATAGTCAAAGTGCTATACACCTTGTAAAGCACCAAGTGTTCCATGAGAGGACTAAGCACATTGATGTGCGACATCACTTTATAAGAAATATTGTGAAGAAGGGTGATGTACAGATCGTGAAGGTTGGAACGGAGGACAATGCAACAGATGGATTGACAAAGGCATTGCTAGCAGCAAATTTCTATCATTGCCTCAAGCTGGTAAATTTGGTATCTCGTATTGAGGTGGAGAAGCCCGAGAGGGGGGTGGAGCAGCTCGGGAGTGAGCTGTGTGTGGAGAGTTCTTGATTCAGTTTATGTAATCAAGGTGGAGATTGTTGAGATGTGTATTCACATGAGCTGAAGTTTGGCTTGAGAAGCTGGCTTGTTTAAGTGTTCTTGGTGAGAGCAGGTCACCTTGTAGAGCGGATCACCTAGTAGGAGCAGATCACCTGGTGGGAGCAGATCACCTGGTAGGGATCAGATCACCTGTTGGATAAGAACACGTGCGAGATAGGTTTGGGAAGAGGCAAGCCTGGTGTGAAGCAGATCACTTGGAGCAGATGGCACTCACTGCGGGAGATGATCTGGTCTGGGGATATGGCTTTTGGGAAAGCGATCTGGTTTTGATAAGTGTTCTCTTCAAGCAGCACTTTGAACCTTGTCGAAAGGAGATGAGTCGAAAACAGCTATCCAAAGTTGTTGGAGCAGTTAGTTAGTTGCAACAGAATGCAGTTAGCTAGAATCATCTAGATTGAGCGTGAGTTAGTTGGAACTAACTAAAGCTAGCTAGAGCTAACTTAAACTTTCTGGAGGTTTTCCTGGAGGCAATTTTCCCACTCTTATATATAGCACAAGCCCTGTGATTGTGTTTTTCGTCGATACACTTTTGTAAATATTCTTTTCACTTGTAAATTTCTAGAGATAGAGAGAGTGATACACGAGAAAAAAGAAGGAGTGTACATTCTTGAGTGTTTTCATTGTAATCTCTCTAATCTTTCTCGGTTCGAAATTAGTGAATTGATCTTCAATTCTCTCATGGACGTAGGCTTGATTTTGAGCCGAACCACGTAATCTTTGTGTTCTTCATCTTCTTTTTTGTTTCCAAATTTCGGCAAACCCAACAGTCTACAATTTTTTGGACTTGGTAAAGGTTTTCGCGGCACCTGTAGTAGGATAGAGGACTTATCACAATGCCCGCGGACCAATTTACGATGTATTCGTCGCTGACGTTTGTCAAGCAGGCCACGTGTATTGGCCATGGCCTTCTTCGGCTAATGAGACCTCGATCCTGAAGACTTTGGAGTATCTTTTTGATAGGCGCCTCCATTTTTATTGGGAATTCGTTGCTGATAGATCTCTCCCAATGTCCCCCTCCTTCCCTCGCCTCTTTCCGACCCGCGGGAGTATATAATGACAACTTCCAGGCATGAGTGCCCGATCATGAGACTGCCTGGTCTGATGGAACCTTGGTCTGACCTGAGCTATGCAACAACGAGATCCCCCTTGATCCGTGCCGGATGTGCTTGATGGTCCCCTATAACACGCTCACTTGGGAACTTCATACTCCAGTTGTTCCAAGAGTCTCCGCTAGTTGAACAGCGTCTAGTAGAATCCCTGTTCCGCTCATCCCCTTCGTAGTTGTTTGATCGGGATACTATTACCTGGGTTCCAAAGCTTGGAATGGATGGCCGAGCGTAGGTGGCAAGCAGTTCAATGGATACGGTGCTTTAACCGTAGATGCTTCTCCAGCTCTCGCAAGAATTGTATGGGAGTCATCCTCGGAGGGACTTCTCGAATGACCGTACTCCGTGCAGGTATTGTTTTTGATCTCGTAAAGTCTACCCAATGGTTCAGGCCTGATTGTAGGTAGTGGTTGATACGGTTTTGTATTTCTATGAGAAGCTCCACGGCACCCATGATTTCCAGTAGTAAGTCGTCGGCATATCACGCGTCACAAATCCTTATGTTGCAATAACTTTTTAAGGGGGCCAGCTTATGGGCCAAGCCTCTCTCTAACCTAATAACTAGTATCGCCTCCCCGCACAGCTCTATCAGCTTTCTTTTGCAAGACTTTAAAAAGTATCTCATGGCCCAAATTATTATTACAGTGTTCTCTACCATATAATTCGGCCTTCAATGTCAACGTCAACTCGACGGCTTCTATGAGGAAGGAGGCGCAAAGGAGGCTCGAGGGTTTGTTAAGGAAAGCGGCAAGGGCCGACGAAGGTGGAAAAATGAAAGGCCTTTTCTGGTCCACCATGAGCCGGGGGGTGCTTGTGGGGAGGGGGGGAGGAGTGGTGTGCCACGACGAAACAAGGGAATGAAAGGCCGCTTTGCATTGGATGCTCTTTACCCCCCCCCCCCCCCCCAACAATGAAGCTTGCTTCTTCTCCAGAATTTTCTTTGTCATCAACATCAATATGACCTGTCCGAACCGATCTAATTCTTAGAACAATCGAAATTTCGTACTTCTGTCGGATCCTCCCTATTTCCTGATCGAGCTTATGTAGGTAGATGTTTCCTGGTAGGGCCGATAGTAATACACTATGTGGAATGGAGTAAGGGACCCTTTCACCTCCTATGAGTCGTCCGATGGAAAAGACATTCTGAATGGAGTAAAAGAACTTGGGATCGTCGATCTCTTCTTTATAGATTGAGATGAGTCGATATCGGTCGATGGAGTAAAAAAAAACTTCCTGGTGTCGAATTCCAAAAACCAACGAGAGGTTCCTCACTCTTCTTTGATCCGTCTTAGGACCAAGTGGCAGCCTCGACCTAAGCAGAAGTGTAATGTCTATGGAAATTCGGGATTGTAAATGGATTCGAGTACCATTCTGATCGCCTCTTTCATGATCCCTTCTATAGGTAGAACTCCTGTGAGCGGTCTAAACTTCTATCCTTATTTCTTTCTTCTTAAAAAAAGAAATTTTGTAAAGTAAAGGGGAGCACCCTTTCCCTCAATTGATAGATGAAGGGCCCTCCTGCCGTCGTTTCAGTGACTCGTACGGTTTCCCTAAGCTCAGTATTTTGGGTTCTTGAGAATGGTCTCCACATCCCAGGACCAGAATGATTATCCCGACCCAATGGGTCTACATCCATCCCTGAAGAGTCATAGACCAGATCGATTATTAGATCGATCTCATTCTGTCCAGACAGAATTTCTCGAGTGAATAACACTAGGCAGAGATCAAGAGTGATCTTGTTCTCTAGCAGAGCGTTGTGTGCAGAATAATGGTGGACTAAATCAGTGCTCTTTGTTTAGAAAACTTTTCAAAACTTAACCAAATATTTAGCAGATTGATTTAGAATGCAGTTTTGAATGAGTATGACAGTTAATGGATAAAATAACTAGAATATAAATTACAGAAAGTAAATAGCGCAGTTATTTTTACGTGGTTTGGGAAACTCCCTACGTCCACGGTCTAATCTAAACTAGATTAGATATCCACTACTAGGATACTCTTCTTGTTTATACTCGCTGAGAACGAGCCACAAGTCTAAAACCCAAACTGGTTGAAACTTATGCACGAATAAAGGCCGTGTCCCTTTACAACTTACAGAAAACTACTGTAACTGGATCTCTTCAGGTTAATCCACTAGAAAACTACTAGCTAGCAAAGATCTCCTTCTTTCTTTCTCGATAAGACAGACTTGAATCGAGGTGTGATTACGATCACGAACGGTTCGGAACTCGATCTCCTTCTTTCTTTCATCTGTTTTGCACTTCGCTTTGTAGGCAATCTCTTTCTCTTTCTTTGAGTTGTTTTCGTTCTTCTTGCTGGAGGAATGATCTGATCCATGTATCCTTCTGATATCACATTCGTGAACTGCCAGATGATCGAATAGAGCTTCCACGGACAGATCGTTGAAATCAGCACGTAGTGGTTGCATTGCTGAATAAATCTCCCAGCTTGGTGGTAATGCTCTGAGGATCTTTAGATTCTTCTCTCTCTGTGTGTACTTTTTTTTGTTGAAGGCAGAGACTTCGAGTAACACTTCTATGAACCTGTTCTTCATCTGCTCGATGGTTTCTCCAGGTTTCATCTTGAATTCATCGAACTTGTTACACGCTAGAGATAGCTTGTTTTCAATCATTGCTTCAGAACCTAGACTTAGTTCTCTCAAGGCTTCCCACATCTCTTTGGCTGTGTCAAGATCTTGGATCTTGGCTAGATGAACTCATTTTACTGTGCTGGAAATGATTCCTTTGGCAAAGTCATCAAGATTTGCTTCTCTTCTCTCTTCAGATGTGTACTTTCTGGGGTCTTTTAGTACATCCTCTTTGACCACTCCAGTTTCAGTGATACGGGTTGTTTCTTCAGAAATAACTAATGGCCCTTCTTCAATCACTTTCCACATCAAACAGTGATGAGCTTTGAGGCACATCTTGATTCTGAAACTCCACTCTCTATATCCTTGGATGGAGAATTCTTCACATGACCTGATAACAGATGATTCCATAATGACAGATAGGATGCAAGTGAATGAAAAGAGGTTTTCTAGATCTATTCAAGTTGACCACGCAGATTTCACTCTTGTGAAAACAGAAATAATGGTCTTATGAACCACGGCTCTGATACCACTTGTTGGTCCCGGAAGAGCAAGGTTTGGTGTATGGGGGGGGGGGAATACACCAAATACAAACCTTTCTGGTTACTTGACTAATTAGGTAAGAGAGATTTAAGCTTTCTGTAAAGCAGATCGCTATAAGTGACAGACCAGATCGATTATCAGATCGATCTCGTTCTGTCCAGACATAATCTCTCGAGTGAATAACACTAGGCAAAGATCAAGAGTGATCTTGTTCTCTAGCAGAGCGTTGTGTGCGGAATAATGGTGGACTTAGTTAGTACTCTTTGTTTAGAAAACTTTTCAAAACTTAACCAAATATTTAGCAGATTGATTTAGAATGCAGTTTTGAATGAGTATGACAGTTAATGGATAAAACAACTGGAATATAAATTACAGAAAGTAAATAGCACAGTTATTTTTACGTGGTTCGGGAAACCCCCTACGTCCACGGTCTAATCCAAACTAGATTAGATATCCACTACTAGGATACTCTTCTTGTTTATACTAGCTGAGAACGAGCCACAAATCTCAAACCCAAACTGGTCGAAACTTATGCACGAATAAGTGTCGTGTCCCTTTATAACTTACAGAAAACTACTGTAATTGGATCTCTTCACGTTAATCCACTAGAAAACTACTAGCTAGCAAAGATCACCTTCTTTCTTTCTCGATAAGACAGACTTGAATCGAGGTGTGATTATGATCACGAACGGTTTGGAACACGATCTGGTGAGTAGAAATCTTCTCTCAGTAATTGCTTCGATAGTTGAGATGATTTATGGGCAGCGTGGCAGCTTGTAGATGGTAGATGATCTTATATGTAAAATGCACGGGTATTCTGCCAGTCTTTGTTCTGAGCTTTTATAGGTGTAGAATTTTGAAATTCTAACCGTTGAGCTTGATTGGTTTGAAGTTACTGTGATTTCACCAATCAAGAATAGTGAAACCCTAATTTGTCTCCTCTTGCCTTCTAAAGAGGTTGATAGAATCTTCTAGATATGGTAAGCAGATCGTTTGACAGATACTGCTTTCCTTTTTCTTATCTTGATTGATTCTCTTCCTTTTATGGTACGAATGACGTAGCTTAGTTCTTTAGATTCACCAAGAATTAGTCGATATCAACTGGTTTCAGCTTTTAAATATCGATCTGGCTGTAGTCGTTCTGGTCGAAGTCGATCTGGTCGAGGTCGATTTGGTCGAGCACAAGTTGACATCGATCTGGTCATAGTTGATCTGGTCAAGTTGAACAAAGGTTGACATCGATCTGGTCATAGTTGATCTGGTTTATCACAGGTGGACATCGATCTGGTCATAGTTGATCTGGTTGAACACAGGTTAACATCGATCTGGTCATAGTTGATTTGGTCCAACACGATCTAGTCCAACACGATCTGGTTGAAGATGATCTGGTCCAACACGATCTGGTTGAGGATCATCTGGTCTAACACGATCTGGTTGAAGATGATCTGGTCCAACATTATCTGGTTGAAGATGATCTGATCCAACACGATCTGGTCCAATACGATCTGGTTGAAGATGACTTTATTTCGAGGTGAGTTGATTCTGCTGAGTGTTCTGGTGAGAACAAATAATTGTTCTGATGAAGCTTTCTGCTTGTTTCTGTTATGTTTTAACGTTCTGGTCCTATTGACTAACAGAATGACAAAATGGATTTTATAGGATAAAATCATTTACAAGATAAGTCATTTAGAAGACAGAACAGGAATCAGTTCTCCTATCAGATACACTTTATATATTAGTGTTCTGTTTACACTTAGAACAGATCAAGGTAACACAGAACATGAATAAGTCTAAGTGTGTTTTCGAGAGAACATCATCAAAACTAATTTTATTTGTGGGGTTCCCAACAATTTCCCCCTTTTTGATGATGTCGAAACTACACTTTACAAAATAACCTAAGTAGAACGTTTAACATGATCTGGTAAGGTTAGCAGATTGTTATTTGAGTTCACATAACAATCAAGAGCAAAAATGTAAGTTTCTGGACAATGAGACTTTGTCTTCAGAAAAATCCACATGTATTTATATATATATTGATGAGTACAAGTGGACAACAGAAACAACAAAAAGTCAAAACAGAAGATAAAGGATAAAGTCTATTAAGAGAACCATCTGGCTGCTCCGCCTTTCTTCATCTTCTCTCTTTGTGCGTCAGAAACCAACTGAATGCTTTCGTATATTCCATCTCTCACTCTGGCATAATTTGGATCATGATTGTCGATCTTGTATCCTTTAATTTTGGTCAGTTGATTGATGTAGTTCAGAATATATGTCTTGTCTGGGATGTTGCTGCCTGGAATCGTTGGGCAAACCATATATTCTTTTTCCGGAGCTTTGATCTTCATTTTGGCTTCTGATGCGGCTGTTTTGATCCTTTGTATCAAGCTCTTGTCGATGAAGTTTTCCAGATACCTATTAAAGTCATCATCTGGTGTCGATTCAGAATAGGTTGGCTCCTTTAGAAAGTATCTGTTCAAAATGAATCCTTGCTTGACCTTCTCCCAGTCGTTCTGGTCCTCACTTGGAAACCATGCATCAGTCGGTGTCTGCTTTTGTAGAGAAAGATTCCATGAGAAAGCCTTTTTCTTCTTCTTCTTGGACTGAGTGGTATATTGGGAGGACTGCTGTTGAGAACGTTCTGCTGAGGATGGTGGAGAGAAAGTCGTTTGAAAGGATTTTTCTTTTGCTTCTTGAGCGGCTATCTTCCTTTCCCTCTCTGCTTGTTCTTTGTAGAATTGCGCTCTGAAAACAGGATCACAAGCTTGCTCCATGTTTACTCCAAACAACAGCAGTTCTGCTATTTGTTCTCCCTCATCTATTGGCTTTTTGCCCTTGTCTTGAGTCTACTGCCTCTGTGTATGGACATCTGGTTCAAAGAGAGTAGGTTCTGGCCTTGGTGGTGTAGTAGGCTTTTCCTTCACTGATTTTCCCAGACCAGCAACTGGTGTTTCTGCTTCTCCTCCTACTTCTTCTGGTTTTGTCAACAGGTCTTTCTCTTTGCTCATGCCCTTGCTTCCTTTGCCTCCTGTGGAGATTTCCCCCTTTTCGACATCATCAAATAGGGACTTGATGAGTGTGTGAAGTAAGTCAATCTCCTCCTTGATCTGTTCTATCTTCTCTTCAGCATCAGACTTGAACCCAAGTAACAGATTAACTGTCTGGTCAGATGCATGCAGTTTCTGTTCAAGTCTGCTGTTCATTGTGGCGATTGTTCTGTCATAGGTTTCTTGTAATTCTTCCACTGCAGATATCCGAGTGCTTTGATGCTCAAATTCTTCAGGATTCGGATAGAGCAGATCATCCAAGACATCCATCTGATATTGCTTCATTAATTCCACAAATTTTTCGTTTTCGAAGGTAGCGAATTGAGAAGGTATGGACAGAGTGGCTGCTCCCTTTATCTCAGCAGTAATCAGATCAGCCTTCTGTGCAACTGTAGCTTCAATGGTCTCCTGCTGTTTGACCAGAAGGTCAGCTACCAGTGTGGTCGCCTTTTGTGCTTGCTCTTCTATGCCTTCTAATCTGATAATGAGCTTTGCTTGTTCTGCTTTGTTGGCCATTCTGTCATCATCAATCTTTTTCTCAAGCTCCTTCTGGATCGTTCTGAGCTTTCTTTTGATGTCATGATCCATATCATTGACATAATCTTTCTGATGTTGATTAAAGTCAGTTAGGATCTGGGTGGCTTTCTCTTGAAGCATGTTGCAGGTGTCATCCATATGATCTTCAACCCGAAGGGTGATCATGTTGTCGATCTGATAGTTATTGAATGTTCTGGTTTCTCTTTCCAATAGCTCCTCCATTTCATAGAAATGGACATTCTTCTTTAGCTTCTGTGCGACGCTAGGAGTGTACAGTTCGTTGCTCGGCTCTCCATCAATGGTCTGCCCCACTGGAATGTCATCAACTGGGTCAAGATTGATGACAAGAATTTTCTTTGTTGTCTTCTTGAGCTTCTCTGCTGCTTGTTCTGATGGTGGTTGTTGTTGATCTGGTTGTACAGGAGCCTCCATCTGGACATCAGAATCTGTTGCTTCATCTGGTACACTTGAAAAGAAATCCATTTTATCCATGTAAAATGATTTCAAGTCAATCTGTAGAAGTCTTGCCTCGTGCTTCATGAGGGCAAGGATGAGTTGTGGGTATTCTGTGCACACTTCACTGACAGTGCTGGCTTGAAGTAGGCTAAGCAGAGTGGCTTCTTCCTTCTTCAACTCCTCAATTGTTCTGGTCTGGAGCAGCGCATCAAATATGTAGTACTCGCTGTCCTTGACCAGCAAGTAAAATTTTATGCGCTTGGCTGCTCCCAGACTCTGGCAAAAGATGAATACTAGGGAACTCTTGTAATACCGAATGTTCTGCTTCATTCTCTAGCAAGTTAATAACGCCTTCTGCTTGGTGTTTCTTCTCTTCCTCCTCATCAGCAGATCCTGCCTTCTCTTCATCCTCACTTATTCTATGCATTCTGTTCGATGAGGGTGTGGGTGTTCTGGTTGGAGAAGAATCTTTCTCTTGTTGTGGATTGAAACTGGATTCCGGTTCAGCAAAGAATGGTTATGTCTGTGGAGCTTCTAGAGGTACTGTCTCAGTCTGCGTCACCTCCGTGCCTTGTTCTGCTCTAACTCGTTTTGTTTGAGTTGTTTCTGGTTCAAGCAAAGGATTTTCTAGAAGCTCTTCGACTGGTGGTGGGGACTCTTGGATCTTTCTCAATCTGTGCCTCTTCTTCTTAAACTAAGAGGCAGAGGTTTCTGTGTCAACAGAACTTCCGCGTTTCGCGATTGGTCTGCGTGCTGCTTTCTCTTTCTGCACCTTTTCCTTGGGTGCCTTTCCCTTTTATTTTTCAATACCTTTGGTAGGTGGAATCCAAGCAGGATTAGAACTCCCCATCTCCAGAAGTGCCACGCGATGCACCTCATCCGTCATTTTGTTGAAAAGTGCTGGAGTAAGTCCTAGAGACATCTCTATCTGGTGTTGATCTTTGGATATGGTGAGGCTAGTATTGAATTCAACAGCATCCTCCCAGACATGCTATTTGAAGAATTTCTCCACCATCAAGCTGATTTTGGTGGAGTGCCTCAGGTTTCTCCTAACTTCCACCGAAACACCACGTCCTCTGCTGTCTTTGGTGTATGTAACCAACTTGGCTTCTTTAGCCATCAAATCTAAAAGAATTCTGCTCCAGTTCACTCTGAGATTAAGTACAACAGCTGTGAGAATTCGGAACTTCTCTGGAGTAACTTGATCATAAGATCCACTGTGGTTGAGGAATATCCTTTGAACCAACTCGAACAACAGCTTGAATCCAGGTTGAAGTAGGGATCGATGAAACATGTTGGGAACCCTAAGATTAGTGTTGATGATGGTCTCTCGAAACACA
>JAPKLX010000734.1:0-41111 GCA_026898415.1 Leonotis leonurus
CCCCCCCCCATACACCAAACCTTGCTCTTTCGGGACCAACAGCGGATCTTATGACCAGGTGACTCCGGAGAAATTCAGAATTCTCATGGCTGTTGTACTTAATCTTAGAGTCAACTGGAGTCGAATTTTATTTGATCTGATGGCTAAAGAAGCCAAGTTGGTAACCTACACCAAAGACAGCAGAGGAAGAGGAGTTTCAGTGGAAGTTAGGAGGAATCTGCGCCACTCCACCAAAATCAGTCTAATGGTGGAAAGATTCTTCAAACAACAAGTTTGGGAGAATGCTGTGGAGTTCAACACAAGTCTTACCATACCCAAGGATCAACATCAGATTGAGATGTCCATGGGATTAACTCCAGCACTCTTCAACAAAACTACTGATGAAGTGCATCACGCTGTATTTCTTGAGATGGGAAGTTCAAATCCAACATGGATGCCACCTACCAAAGGTGTGGAAAAACAGAAGGGAAAAGCAACCAAGGAGAAAGTTGTGAAAGAGAAAGCAGCACAAAGATCAACAGTAAAAAGGGGTAGTTCTGTTGATACAGAAACTTCTGCTTCTCAGCCTAAGCAGAAGAGGCGTTGACTGAGGAAGGTTCAAGAGTCCTCACCACCACCAGAAGTAGCAACAGAACACTCTTTGCCAGAACAATCGAAAAAGTCAGACCAAAACAAGGAGAGGAAGCATCACAAGCTGAGATAGCACCAACAGAGGCTCCACAGAAAGAACCATTCTTTGTGGAATCAGAAACCATCTACAATCCGAACCAGGAGAAGGACTTTTCTCCTGCCAGAACACCAACACCCTCACCTACCAGAATGCAGAAAATAAGTGAGGAGGAGGAAGAGGCAGAATCAACTGATGAGGAAGATGAGAAGAAACGCCAGGCATAGGGCGTTATTAACTTGTTGGAGAGTGAAGCAGATCACTTTGTACTACAAGAATTCCCAGGTATTCATCTTCTGCCAGAAAGTCTAGGAGCTGCTAAGCGCGTGAAATTCTACTTGCTGGTCAAGGACAGCGAGTATTACATTTTCGATGCGCTGCTCCAGACCAGAACCATAGAAGATTTGAAGAAGGAAGAAACCACTCTACTCAATCTACTTCAAGCAAGCAGCATAAGCGAAGTCAGAACAGAATACCCTTAACTCATCCTTGCGCTCATGAAGCGTGAGTCAAGACTTTTGAAGATTGATCTGAAATCATTTTATTCAGATAAAAAGAATTTCGTCTTGAGTGTACCAGATGAAGTCACCGAACAAGAGGTCCAGATGGAGGAGCCCGACCAACCAGAACAACAACTACCACCACCAGAAACTGAACAGCCCAAGAAGACATCGAAGAAAATCCCTATCATCAACCTTGATCCAGTTGATGACACCCCAGTGGGCCAGACAGTTGATGGAGAACCAAGTAATGACTTGTACACTCCGGGGGTCACACAGAAGCTAAAAAAGAATGTTAATTTTTACAAGATGGAAGAGTTATTGGAGAGAGAAACTAGACCCTTCAACAATTATCAAATCGACAACCTGATCACTCTTCAGGTTGAAGATTACATGACAGACACTTGCAACATGCTACAGGAAAAGGCCACCCAGATACTTTCTGATTTCAACCAGCACTAGAAAGACTATGTCAATGACATGGATCTTGACATTCCCAGGAAGCTCAGAAAAGTCCAGAAGGAGCTTGACAAGAAAATCGATGATGACCGTCTGGCCAACGAAGCAGACCAGGCTAAACATACCCTTCATCTAGAAGGAGCAGAAGAACAAGCACAAAAGGCCACCACATTGGTTGCTGACCTTCTGGCCAGACAACAGGAAACCATCGATGCAGCAATCGAACAGAAGGCTGAACAATTCACTGCCGAGTTGAAAGAAGCAGCTGCTCTGTCCATACATTCCCAATTTGCTATTTTTGAGAATGAGAAATTTGTGGAACTGATGAAGCAACATCAAATGACAATCCTGGATGATCTGCTCTATCCGAATCCTGAAGATTTTGAGCATCAAAGCACTCGGATATCTGCAGTGGAAGAATTACAAGAAACTTATGACAGAAAAATAGCCATGATGAACAGCAGGCTTGAACAGAAACTGAATGTGACTGATCAAACAGTCAATCTGTTACTTGGGTTCAAGGCTGATGCTGAGAAAAAGATGGACCAGATGAAGGATGAGATAGCCTCACTTTGCACACTCATCAATTCCCTCTTTGATGATGTCAAAAAGCGGGAAATCTCCAAAGGAAGCAAGGGCATAAGTAAGGAGAAAGACTTGTTGACAGAAACAGAAGAGGCGGGAGACGTAGCAGAAACACCAGTGGCTGTAGTGGGAAAATCAGCGAAGGAGAGGCCTACTACACTATCAAGGCCAGATTCTACTCTGTTTGAACTAGAGCAGACTCACTCTGGTATCAAAGCCAATCCCAAGACAAGGGCAAAAATCCAATAGATGAGGGAGAACAAATAGCAAAACTGTTGCTGTTTGGAGTAAACATGGAGCAAGCCTGTGATCCTTCTTTCAGAGCACAATTTTACAAAGAGTAGGCAGAAAGAGAAAGGAAGATAGCCGCTCAAGTAGCGAGAGAGAAATCTTTCCAAACGACGTTCTCTCCACCATCCTCAGCAGAACGCTCACAACAGCAATCCTCTCAATCGACGACCCAATCCAAGAAAAAGAAGAAGAAAACCTTCTCATGGAATCTGTCTTTAAAGAAGCAGACACCTACTGATGCATGGATTCCAGAAGGTGACCAGAACGACTGGGAAAAGGTCAAACAAGGGTTCATATTGAATCGATATTTCCTAAAGGAGCCAACCTACTCTGAATCAACACCAGATGAAAACTTCAATAGATATCTGGAGAACTTCAGCGACCAGAGCTTGGTACAAAGGATCAGAACAGCCGCTTCAGAGGCCAAAATCAAGATCAAAGCTCCAGAAAAGGAATATATGTTGTGCCCAACGATCCCAGGAAGTAATATTCCAGGCAAGACCTATATCCTGAATTACATCAATCAACTGGCCAAATCAAAGGATATAAGATTGACAACAACGATCCGAATTACGCCAGGGTAAGAGATGGAATTTATGAAAGCATCCAGCTGGTCTCTGATGCCCAACGAGAGAAGATGAAGAAAGGAGGAGCATCCAGATGGTTTTCATAAAAATCTTTATCTTGTATGTTTTTGAATTTTGTCTCTCTATCTTCCACTTGTATTCATCAACTCATATTAATATATGTGGATTTTTTTTCTGAAGACAAAATCTCATTGTCCAGAAACTTACATTTCCGTTCTTGATTGTCATATAAACTTAAATAACAATCTGCTAAATCTCACCAGAACATGTTATATGTTTTACTCTGGTTATCTTTTAAAGTGTGGTTTCGACATCATCAAAAAGGGGAAAATTGTAGGGAACCCCATAAAATAATTTAAGTTTTGATGATGTTCTCTCAAAAACACACTTAGGTTTGTTCATGTTCTGTGTTACCTCGATCTGCTCGATATGTAACAGAACACTAACATATAAAGTGTTTCTGATAGGAGAACCGATTCTCATTTTGTTATGTTTTATCTCGTTGAGGATTCCATCCTATAAAAATTATTCTGCCTTCAGTGAGTCAGAAGGACCAGAACGTTAAACAACCAGAAAGTAAGCAGAGAGTCTCAACCAGAAAGTTGAACCAGATCAACTTAACCAGAAAGTTGAACCAGATAAACTTAACCAGAAAGTTGAACCAGATCATCTCAACCAGAAAGTTGAACTAGATCATCTCAACCAGAAAGTTGAACCAGTTCATCTCAACTAGAAAGTTGAACCAGATCATCTCAACCAGATCATCTCAAGCAAAAAGTTGAACCAGATCAACTTAACCAGAAAGTTGAACCAGATCAACTTAAACAGAAAGTTGAACCAGATCAACTCAACCAGATCGTGCAGGACCAGATGAATGTTAACCTGTGTTCAAACAGACCAACTATGACCAGATCGATATCAATTAGTACTCGACCAGATCGACCTCCACCAGAACGACTGCAACCAGATCAACACTCAAATGCTGATACCAGATGATATCGACTAAGTATCTGTGAATCTCCTAACCTAAACTACGCCTTCCGTACCATAGAAGGAAGAGAATCAATCAAGACAAGAAAAAGGAAAGCATTATCTGTCAAACGATCTGCTTACCATACTTAGAAGATTCTGTCAACCTCAATTACAAGGCAAGAGGAGATAAATTAGGGATTCATTATCCTTGATTGGTGAAATCACATTTATTTCAAACTAATCAAGCTCAACGGTTAGAATTTCAAATTCTACACCTATAAAAGCTCGGAACAAAGACTGGCAGAAGAGTAAGAAAGAGAGAGCAATATACGTATTCAAGATCATCTACCATCTACGAGCTGGAACTCTGCCCAGAAATCATCTCAACCATCGAAGCATTTACTGAGAAGATTTCTACTCACCGGATCGTGTTCCGAACTGTTCGTGATCGTCATCACACCTCGATTCAAGTCTGTCTTATCGAGAAAGAAAGGAGGAGATCTGTGCTAGCTAGTAGTTTTCTAGTGGATTAACGTGAAGAGATCCTGTTACAGTAGTTTCTGTAAGTTGTAAAGGGACACGACCCTTATTCGTGCATAAGTTTCAACCAGGTTGTGTCTGAAACTTGTGGTTCATTCTCAGTGAGTATAAATAAGAAGAGTATCCTAGTAGTGGATATCTAATCCAGTTTGGATTAGACCGTGGATGTAGGGGGTTTCCCGAACCACGTAAAATAACTGTGTTATTTACTTTCTGCATCTTATATTCCAGTTGTTTTATCCACTAACATACACTCTCATTCAAAACTGCATTCTTAATCAATCTGTTAAATATTTGGTTAAGTTTTGAAAAGATTTTCTAAACAAAGAGCATCGACTAAGTCCACCATTATTCCGCACACAATGCTCTGCTAGAGAATAAGATCACTCTTATCACTCTTGATCTCTGCCTAGGGTTATTCAATCAAGAGATTCTATCAGGACAGAACGAGATCGATCTGATAATCGATCTGGTCTGTCATTTATAGCAATCTGTTTTACAGGAAGCTTAAATCTCTCAACCTAATAAGTCAAGTAAACTGAAAAGTCTGTATTTGGTGTATTCCCCCCCCCCATACACCAAACCTTGCTCTTTCGGGACCAACAATACTTCTACTACAACACACTTGTTGGGAACCCCACAAATAAAATTAGTTTTGATGATGTTCTCTCGAAAACACACTTAGATTTATTCATGTTCTGTGTTACCTCGATCTGTTCTATATGTAACAGAACACTAATATATAAAGTGTATCTGATAGGAGAACTGATCCCTATTCTGTCTTCGAAATGACTTATCTTGTAAAGGATTTTATCCTATAAAAGTCATTATGTCTTCTCTTACCCAATAGGACTAGAACGTTAAACAGACAGAAACAAGCAGAAAGATTCATCAGGATAATCATCTGTTCTCACCAGAACACTCAACAGGATCAACCCACCTCGAAGTAAATTTCTGTTTGACCAAATGGAGATCAGATCGTCTTCAACCAGATCATGTTGGACCAAATTATGTTCAACTAGATCGTGTTGGACCAGATCATCTTCAACCAGATCGTGTTGGACCAGATCATCTTCAACCAGATCGTGTTGGACCAGATCATCTTCAATCAGATCGTGTTGGACCAAATCGTCTTCAACCAAATCGTGTTGGACCAGATCAGCTATGACCAGATCGATGTCAACCTGAGTTCAACTAGATCAACTATGACCAGATCGATGTCAACTTGTGCTCGACCAGATCGACCTCGACCAGATCGACTTCGACCAAAACTACTACAATCAGATCGACATTAAAATGCTGAAACCAGATGATATCGACTAATTGTTGGTGAATCTCAAAACCTGAGCTACGTCATTCGTACCATAAAAGGAAGAGAATCAATCAAGACAAGAAAAAGGAAAGCATTATCTGTCAAACGATCTGCTTGCCATATTTCGAAGATTCTGTCAACCTTTTTAGAAGGCAAGAGGAGACAAATTAGGGATTCACTATCTTTGATTGGTGAAATCACATTAACTTCACACCAATCAAGCTCAACGATTAGAATTTCAAATTCTACACCTATAAAGGCTCAGAACAAAGACTGGCAGATGATGAGCAATATACGTATAAGAAGATCATCTACCATCTATAAGCTGCTACTCTGCCCAGAAATTATCTCAACCATCGAAGTATTTACTGAGAGAAGATTTCTACTCACCAGATTGTGTTCCGAACCGTTCGTGATCGTAATCACACCTCGATTCAAGTCTGTCTTATCGAGAAAGAAAGGAGGAGATCTTTGCTAGCTAGTAGTTTTCTAGTGGATTAACGTGAAGAGAACCTGTTACAGTAGTGTCTGTAAGTTGTAAAGGGACACGACCCTTATTCGTGCATAAGTTTCAACCAGGTTGTGTCTGAAACTTGTGGTTCGTTCTCAGCGAGTATAAATAAGAAGAGTATCCAAGTAGTGGATATCTGATCCAGTTTGGATTAGACCGTGGACGTAGGGGGTTAAGTTTTATCCACTAATATACACTCTCATTCAAAACTGCATTCTTAATCAATCTATTAAATATTTGGTTAAGTTTTGAAAATATTTTATAAACAAAGAGCATCGACTAAGTCCACCATTATTCTGCACACAACGCCCTGCTAGAGAATAAGATCACTCCTGATCTCTGCCTAGTGTTATTCATTCGAGAGATTCTGCTTGGACAGAACGAGATCGATCTGATAATCGAATTGGTCTATCACTTATAGCGATCTGCTTTACAGAAAGCTTAAATCTCTCTAACCAAATTAGTGAAGTAACCAGAAAGGTTTGCATTTGGTGTATTCCCCCCCCCCCCCCTCCCATACACCAAACCTTGCTCTTTCGGGACCAACAAGTGGTATCAGAGCCGAGGTTCATAAGACCATTATTTCTATTTTCACAAGGGTGAAACCTGCGTGGTTAACTTGAATAGATCTAGAAAACCTCTTTTCATTCATCTGTAACCTATCTTTCATTATGGAATCATCTGTTATCAGGGCATGTGAAAAATTCTCCATCCAAGGATATAGAGAGTGGAGTTTCAAAATCAAGATGTGCCTCAAAGCTCATCACTGTTTGATGTGGAAAGTGATTGAAGAAGGGCCATTAGTAATTTCTGAAGAAACGACCCGTATTACTGAAATTAGAGTGGTCAAGGAGGATGAACTAAAAGATCCCAGAAAGTATACATCTGAAGAAAGAAGAGAAGCAAATCTTGATGACATTGCCAAAGGAGTTATCTCCAGTACTGTAAAAGGAGTTCATCCGGCTAAAATCCAAGATCTTGACACAGCCAAAGAGATGTGGGAAGCCTTGAGAGAACTAAGTCTAGGTTCTGAAGCAATGATCGAGAACAAGCTGACTCTAGCATGTAACAAGTTCGATGAATTCAAGATGAAACCTGGAGAAACAATCGAGCAGATGAAGAACAGGTTACTTGAAGTCTCTGCCTTCAACAAAAACAAGTATACACAGAGAGAGAAGAATCTAAAGATCCTCAGAGCATTACCACCAAGCTAGGAGATTCAACAATGCAACCACTACGTGCTGATTTCAATGATCTATCCGTGGAAGCTCTATTTGACCATCTGGCTGTTCACGAATGTGACATCAGAAGGATACATGGATCAGATCATTCCTCCAACAAGAAGAACGAAAACAACTCAAAGAAAGAGAAAGAGATTGCCTTCAAAGCGAAGTGCAAAACAGATGAATTAGAACCATCTGCTACACCAGAAGAAGGAGGCTATGATAAACTGCTCAAAGAATTTTCCATGATTTTCAATAGGATGGACAAGATGGAAATTAGATCAAGAAAGTATCGAAGGTTCTACAAAGATAACAAAAGCAGATACTAGAAGAACAAAGAAGCAGAACGATCTGACGACAAAGCAGAAAGTAGAAGAAATGGTAAAACTCCTAACTCTACTGACTATACCTTTTATGGATGTGCAAGAACAGGTCACTTCAAGACAGATTGTCCTGACTTGTCTAAGATCCAAAGAGAAGAGCTACGAGCTAAAAGAGATCGAAAACTCAGAGCTCAACGCAAGGCCATGATAGCAGAAGAAGATTCTAGCAGCTCTAGTCATCTGACAGATAGTTCATCAGAAGATGATGAAGAATGGGATGAATGCTACATGGGTCAAGATAATGGACTCGACCAGAATGAGGTAAACTCTCATTTCTCTCTGTCTTCAAATAAACCTGTGTATGATTCAGGAAATGAAGATGAACCAGAAGTGACATGAGATGAAATTAATGAGATATTCAAAAGCTACACCAGCATAAAGAAGTTGTTTTCTGAAGTCATAAAGGAAAATGACAAGCTGAATGACACTGTGAAGTTCTTGAGTGAAGCAAACACCAAGTTCTCTGCACAAATAAATGGTCTTGGAGAACAGATCAAGACAAAAGATGCAGAAATATATTTACTCAATTCCAAGGTGAAAGACGTGATACACATAAAGGATGTAGTAGAAGAGAAATTGAAGAAAAACATGGAGAATATGAGCAAAATCAACAAAAGTCAAGAACGAGCTGCAATGATCATTGATATGCAACAGAAGGGGAGAGCAGGTCTAGGATACAATGGGAATTCCAGCAAGACTCAGTTTGTTGCTGAAAGAAAGAACATACCAGATCAAGTTAAGGATCTCAAGAACAAGAAAATCAACCACATAAATTGATGATGAAGGAAACATGAGATAACAGATACTATCAGAAAAAAGGTCAATCTGCTCACTATGAGAAAACAAATAAAAATCAGAAGCAGAAGACACCACTCAAGATCTCCTCAACCAACAAAAAGAAGATCAATTGGGACAACATTGGGAGAAATCATCCTTATATCTACAAAGCCATAACCAGAACTGATGATATTGGAAGAAGGATTACATGCTATATATGTGTTCCTGACACTAAGTTAATCTGGATTCCCAAGGGAACATTTGCTACTAACCAAGTACCAACTTGTTGAAAGGGTAGCTAAAATTTATTAATTGTAGGATCGAAGAACTACGTGGAGTAAAGTAGAAAAGGGAACAATCTGGATTATTGATAGTGGATGTTCAAAACACATGACGTGTGATAAGAACGCTCTATCAGACTATGTGGAAAGAGAAGGACCACAGGTAACCTTTGGATGTAACTTAAAAGGCTACACCAGAGGATATGGTAATATAACTATTGGCAAGACCACAATCTCAAATGTATCATTTGTTCAGGGCCTTAGTCATAATATGTTCTCAGTTAACCAATTTTGTGCTAATGGAAACCAGATTATTTTTGATGCTAACAACTGTTTTGTGAAAAACAAGGAAGGAGATGAGACTCTTCTTACCGGAAAATTGTAGGACATATTATATATTGTGCAGTGGAATAACCAGATTGAGACATGTCTGGTCACTAAGACTATATCAGAAACAAGTTTATGGCATAAACGACTAAGTCATCTCAATTTCAAGACAATCAATAAGATTGCAAGAGAGAAGCTAGCCGAAGGATTACCAGATCAAGTATATGACAAGAACCACATCTTCTAAGCATGTCAAGCTGGGAAGCAAACCAGATCATCATTTACCAGCAAATCAGTTCAGTCATCCACCAGAATCCTAGAGTTACTTCATTTAGACTTATTTGGTCCAGTCAAGCCATTAAGTAAGTACACTCTGGTCATCATTGATGATTATTCAAGATTCACTTGGGTAATCTTCTTATACAAGAAGAAAGAAACATTAGAAAAGCTGCCAAATTTCCTCAACAAAATCACCAAGAAAAAGGAAACTTCTATTACAACCATCAGAACAAATCGTGGAACAGAATTCCTAAACCAGAAGATTGAGGATTATTGCAACCAGATGGAAATCATACATCAAACGTCTGCAGCAAGAACACCTCAACAGAATGGAATAGTTGAAAAAAGGAACAAATCATTAAAAGAAGCAGCTCGCACCATGCTTAATGCAACCAGATTACCAAAGAAATTCTGGGTAGAAGCCATTTATACGGCCTGCTATACACAGAACAGATCGGTGGTCACTCTCAGACATGGGAAGACACCATACAAAGTCTGGAACAAGAGAAAGCCCAGGATACAATACTTCCGTACCTTTGGTTGTTTGTGTTACATTCATAATAATGGGAAATCTTAGTTGAAAACCTTTGATAGTAAAGCTGACCCTGAAATATTCTTAGGATATTATAATGTTAGTAAAGCTTATAGGGTTTACAACAAGAAGACTCATATTGTGGAGGTAACACCTCATATTATTTTTGATAAATCTTTTATCAATTACAAAGAGATAGGTGATGAAAGTACTCAAAGCCAGAACAAGGACAAGAGAACAGAGGGAATATTGTTAGAATTGTTGGGAAGTGGACTCCAGCACCCCTGAGAGAACTTATGGGAGTGGGGCCTGCTTCAGTCGAAAAGGGCCTGCACTACCATTGTTGACGAGAGGTTAAATGAATTTATTAGTACTACTCATACCAACATGGTGCATCATCTTTTCACGTGACCCCTTAGTAGAAACTCCAAGGTTAAGCGTGCTTGGCTTGGAGCAATACTATGATGGGTGACCTACTGGGAAGTGTCCTGGGTCAGCCTGTCAATCCGGCGGTGCCATCCCTAGGCAGGGAGTGCCTGAGGGGAGGGGTTGTTGGGCACAACAACTCTAGGGGTAATGAAAATTCACGGCCGTAATCCGAGGTGCGAGTTCGACGGTCCTCTCGGTGTCATAGGTAGCCCCGTGGTCCGGGTTCGAAGGAGCGCCAACATATGCTCTCAAGGTCCGATGCATCCTCTAGAGTACCGGGATGGTGCTGAGGGGGGGATTGTTGGGAAGTGGACTCCAGCACCCCCGAGAGAACTTACGGGAGTGCGGCCTGCCTCAGTCAAAAAGGGCCTGCACTACAATTGTTGACGAGAGGTTAAATTAATTGCTTAGTGCTACTCATACCAACATGGTGCATCAACTTTTCAGATGACCCCTTAGTAGAAACTCCAAGGTTAAGCGTGCTTGACTTGGAGCAATACTATAATGTGTGACCTACTATGATGGCTTGGAGAAAATCCAGAGATACAAATGGTTAGAAGAAGAAATGTCCAGCAGAAGGAGATGGATACAAGACAATCATCCTCCTGAACAGATTGTTGGGAACCTATCATATCGAGTGAGAACCAGAAGAATACATGGAGAAAGTGCACTTCTTAGTTGCTATCTATCACGCGTTGAACTCAACGAGTTTAAAAGAAACTAAGTTCGGTATATAGTGGACAGACCAGAACATCAGGGAGTGATAGGTGTCAAATGGGTATTCAAGAATAAACGAGATGAGAACGGTGAAGTAGTCAAAAACAAAGCTAGATTAGTTGCAAAAGGATACAGTCAACAAGAAGGTATTGATTGTGATGAAACATTTACACCAGTTGCCAGATTGGAAGCAATCAGACTATTCCTAGCATATGCAGCATACAAGAGATTCAAAGTGTACCAGATGGATGTTAAAATTACATTCCTAAAAAGCATACTTGAAGAGGAAGTATATGTTGAGCAACCACCTGGTTTTGAAGAAGGAAATCCAGACCAGAAAGTATACAGATTAGTTAAAGCTGTTTATGGTTTGAAACAAGCACCCAGAGCGTGGTATGAAACGTTATCAACATTTTTACTGGAATCAGGATTTAGAAGAGGTTCTGTTGACAAAACACTATTCGTAATCAAAGTCAAATAACATATCCTTTTAGTCCAGATATATGTTGATGATATCATTTTTGTGTGACAATCTGCCTATTTGTGTGGCAAATTTGCGGATCTAATAAAAAATAAATATCAAATGTCCATGATGGGCGAGATGAATTTCTTTTTAGGTTTGCAGGTGAAGCAGTTACCAGATGGTATCTTTGTAAATCAAGCAAAGTACCTTAACGATCTAGTCACTAAATTTGGAGTTAAAGACAGTAAGCCAGTCAAAATTCCATTGCAGACCAACGGGAAGATAGATCCAGATCCAGAAGGCAAACCAGCAAATATGACACAATACAAAGGCATTATTGGCTCGCTGTTATATCTTACTGCAAGTCGACCAGATTTTACATTCGCAGTTGGAGTATGTGCCAGATACCAGGCCAATCCCAAAGAATCACATATGGAAGCTATCAAAAAAGATACTTAGATATCTTAAAGGAACAGTTCACATTGGACTTTGGTGTCCATGTGACAACAACCTTGAATTAACAGTCTATTCTGATTCAGATTATACAGGATGCAAATTGGACAGAAAGTCTACTTCTGGTACATGTCAATTTCTTGGAAACAAGTTGATATCTTGGTTCTCGAAGAAACAGACATCCGTTGCCACATCAACAACTGAAGCAGAATACATGGCTGCTGGAAGTTGTTGTGCACAAATATTATGGTTGAAGCAGCAACTAAAGGATTACGAGATCGATGTAAAGGAGATACCTATATTCTATGACAGTTCAAGCGCAATAGCGATAACACAGAATCCAGTACTCCATACAAGGTGCAAGCATGTTGATGTGAGACATCACTTTATTAGAGATCACGTAGAGAGAAAGCATATTCAGATAGAGAAGATTCACCCAGATGTGCAACTTGCTGACATCCTAACTAAAGCTCTACCAGAAGAAAGATTCAAGATGCTATGTGGAAAGTTTGGATTACTAAATCTGGATGATAGAATGAAGTCAATAGCAGACTGATGAAACCAGAACGTGTAGTAGAAAGATACAAATGGTAGCAGCATGATGCAAACAAGATTGTCAACAAGAATGACAAACCAGAATGTCAACCAGAATGACAAACCAGATTGTCAACCAGAATGACTAACCAGATTGTCAAACAGAATGACAAACCAGAATGATGCAACACCAGATGGAAACAGAGATTTCACGTGTCAAAACTTGCCCAGATTGAAGAAATGCCATGTGGAAATTATTTTCAATAAATGATCACTTATTCAAAGGGGAATTTTGGAAAATTGAAACGTCCTAGAGTGAAGACGTCACTGATTAATCTCCAAATTACAGATTGTAAAGTTATTTTCTAACCTAGTGTTGGGAACCCTAAAGATTAGTGTTGATGATGGTCTTTCGAAACACACTTAGCTGGTCTGCATGTTAACCTGTTCCTCGTGTAAAAACCAGATCACTATAGTTTAAGTGATTTCTGTTTTGGAACAGATTAGGAGATGACTTATAATGTAAAGGATATGTTCCTATAGAAGTCATTCTCAACTTAGAATAGGATGAAGGTCAAGAATTAACGCACAAAGGAATCGATCTGCTGTAACATACAGCGACCAGATCGACGACCAGATCGATGACCAGATCGATGTTTACAGCGATGAACCAGAGCGATTGAGTCATCAAGCAATTAGCTGACATCATCCTACACATCATATACACTTGCCACGTCAAGATCAAAGTCCATCCAACAGGGTTTGGAACATCGATCTACGATTAAAACATATAAGGAAAGAGACCGTTAACAATCTGATTTCCATAAATCAAAGATTGAGTCAACCTTTCTTATATGGCAAGAACAGATATGATGGAAACCATTGATTGGCAATATACCATCTATCTCACGCCAATCAACAACGGCTAGAATTTAATAAATTCAAAGCCTATATAGTTGAAGACAACAATCTGGAAAACCAGAAGAAGAGAACACACGCGAACTAAACTGCATATTATCTTTCAAGCACTCTGAATTCCAGACTTAGAGCTTCAACATCTTGTGATTCTACATCACACCAAACACCTCGATTCAAGTCTGTCTTGTCGAGAGAAAGGAGATCATCCTGCTAGCTAGTAGTTTTCTAGTGGTAACGTAGAGGTAATATGTTGTAAAGGGACACGACCCTTCATTCGTGCATAAGTATCACTCTAGTTGTGATTGGTACTTGTGACTCGTTCTCCACGAGTATAAAGAAGCAGAGTATCCTAGTAGTGGATAATCTGGTCTAGTTCTGACCAGATCGTGGACGTAGGGATTTCCCGAACCACGTTAAACAACTGTGTGCTTTACATTCTGCATCTTTATATTTCAGTTGTTTATTATTCTAACCTGCACTATCATATAAACTGCATTCTCAAACAATCTGCTTAAACGATCTGATTAATTCCTTAAGGTTTTCTAAACAAGAGCATTCACTAAATCCACCATTATTCCGCACTCACTCTACACTCAGGAGGTAATAAGATCACTCTTATTATCTGTTAAGTGTTTTTCACTTAGAGAGCAATCTGTTTGGACTAAACCAGATACTGATCTGTATAGCGATCTGGTCAGTCATCCCAAGCCACTTCTTATACAGAATAGCTTTAGCTCTCATATAAATTGTCAAGTAAAACTGAAAAGTTAGTATTTGGTGTATTCCCCCCCCCATACACCAAACCTTGCTCTTTCGGGACCAACAAGTGGTATCAGAGCAGTGGTTCAAACTGACCATTGTTTTGTTTCACAAGGGTAAAACCTGCGTGGTCTACTTGAATAGATCTAGAAAAACCTTTTTCATTCACCTGCATACTTTCTGTTATGGAGTCATCTGTAATCAGGGCTTGCGAAGAATTCTCTATCCAAGGATATAGAGAATGGAGTTTCAGAATCAAAATGTGCCTCAAAGCTCATCACTGCTTGATGTGGAAAGTGATCGAAGAAGGGCCATTGGCAATCACTGAAGAAACCACTCGTATCACAGATACAGGAGCAGTCAAAGAAACTGTTCTAAAGGATCCCAGAAAATATACCTCTGAAGAAAGGAGAGAAGCAAATCTCGATGATTTTGCCAAAGGGATCATCTCCAGCACGGTCAAAGGCATACATCTGGCTAAGATCCAAGATCTGGATACTGCCAAAGAGATGTGGGAAGCCTTGAGAGACCTAGCCCTAGGATCTGAAGTAATGATCGAGAATAAGCTGTCTCTAGCCTGCAACAAATACGATGAATTCAAAATGAAACCAGGCGAGACAATAGAACAGATGAAGATGAGATTCACTGGAATACTCCTTGAGATATCTGCGTTCAAAAAGAACAAATATACTCAAAGGGAGAAGAACATGAAAGTTCTTAGAGCTCTTCCACCAAGCTGGGAGATCTATGCAGCAATGCAACCTCTAAGAGCAGACTTCAACGATCTATCCACTGAAGCCTTATTTGATCATCTCGAAGGTCATGAATGTGATATTCAAAGAATTCGAGGACCAGATCATCTGTCCAAAAAGGCAGAAAGCAGTTCAAAGAAGGACAAAGAGGTAGCCTTCAAAGCGAAGAGCAAACCAGATGACCTTACTGAGTCTGTTATTCCAGAAGAAGAGAAAGGATATGACAAACTCCTAAAAGAGTTTGCAATGATAGCTAAGCGAATGGATAAAATGGAAACCAGATCAAAGAAATACAGACGCTTCTACAAGGATAACAAGAGGAACTTCAATAGGAAGTATAACAATGATCGATCAGATGACAAGAATGAATCTAAACAGCAGACTACTAAAACAACAAAGACCTCTAACTCTACAGATTACACATGCTTTGAATGTGGCAGAACAGGTCACTTCAAAACAGATTGTCCTAATCTGTCCAGAAGCCAAAGAGAGGAACTGAGAGCTAAAAGAGATCGAAAGCTTAAAAATGAGCGCAAAGCCATGATAGCTGAACAGAACTCAAGCAGCTCAAGTCATTTCTCAGACAGTTCATCAGAAAATGATGAGGCGTTCATTGCTGATGACGAAGAAAGCTGGAATGAATGCTATGTAGGCTTGGACAACGGACTAGATGAAGTTGAGGTAAATTCATGCTATTCAAATTCCTCAAATAATAGTGATCCTAAACAGGAAAGTGAAGATCAAGCAGAATACTCATGGAAAGAAATAGATGAGATGTTCCAAAGCTACTCGAGCATCAAAAGACTGTTCAAAGAAGTAGTTGAAGAGAATGACAGATTAAAGAAGATTGAACAGACTCTAAGCACAGCAAACACTAAATTTGTTGCCAAAATTACTGATCTGGAAGAACAGATCAAGAGCAAAGACAGTGAAATTCACTCTCTTAACTCAAAAGTTAAGGATCTGATCTCAAGATACAATGTTGCTGAAGAGAAGATCAAGAAAGGAAAGGAAATGATATACAAGAGTGATGAGCGTGCCAAGTTGCTACTCAATATGCAACAAAAGGGCACATCTGGTTTGGGATATCCAGGTCACTCAGAAAAATCTTCAGGAACTATAAGCTTTGTACCCGAAAGGAAGAAGATACCAGATCAAGTGAAGGACTTGAAAAACAAGAAAGGTTATCCTCAAAAGATGATCATAAAAGATGCAAAGGATAGGCAATATCATCAAACAAGGGGACAACCAGCTTACTACACAGAAACAGAACACTTTCAAAAAGCAAATGTCAACAGGACAAAAACTGTCAACAAGACAGTACATACAAAGAAAGGGTTGAAGAAGAATGAAATGGAAAGATATCATCCATCTGAAATCCACTCAGTAACTAAAGTTGACAATGATGGAAATTCTATTACCTGCTATATTTCTGTTCCTAACCCCAAAATGTTCTGGATTCGAAAAGGAACATTTGCTAATAATCAAGCACCCAAACGTTGAAAGGGTAGCTAAGTCTGATTAATTGCAGGATCAAAGATCTGCAAGGAGAAGTAAGATTGCAAGAGGAGCAATCTGGATAATCGATAGTGGTTGTTCAAAACACATGACATGTGACAAGAACCTACTATCAGATTACGTGGAAAAACCAGGACCCCAGGTCACTTTTGGATGTAATTCAAAAGGTTATACCAGAGGGTATGGAAACATCAAAGTTGGCAAGACCACTATCTCTAATGTCTCATATGTTGAGGGTCTCAGTCACAACCTGTTCTCTGTAAGTCAATTCTGTGCTAATGACAATCAGATTGTTTTTGATACTAACAACTGTCTGGTGAAGAATAAGGAAGGAGATGAGATACTCCTTACCGGTAAATTGCAGGATAGACTGTACATTGTCCAATGGACAAACCAGATCGAGACCTGCCTAGTCACCAAGACTGTATCAGAAACCAGCTGGTTATGGCATAAGAGATTAAGTCATCTTAATTTCAAATCAATCAACAGGATTGCCAAGGAAAGGTTAGTAGAAGGACTACCAGATCAGGTGTATGATAAAGATCATATATGTGATGCCTGTCAAGCTGGAAAGCAGACCAGATCATCCTTTACAAGCAAAACAGCTCACTCAACATCAAGGACACTAGAGCTGTTACACCTTGATCTGTTTGGACCAGTCAAACCACTAAGCATCAATGGAAGAAAGTACACATTGGTAATCATAGATGATTACTCAAGATTCACTTGGGTCATCTTTCTGCTGAAGAAGAAAGAGACTCTAGACAAACTCCCTGACTTTCTACACAAGATCACTAAACAGAAAGAGATGAGTATAACCTCTATCAGAACAGATCGAGGAACATAATTTCTCAACCAGAAGATTGAAGCATATTGCAACAAGATGGGAATCTCTCATCAAACATCTGCTGCTCGAACTCCTCAACAGAATGGAGTAGTTGAGAGAAGAAACAGATCACTCAAAGAAGCAGCTCGCACAATGCTTAATGCTACAAATCTACCGAAGAAATTCTGGGCAGAAGCTATATACACAGCCTGCTATACTCAAAACAGATCATCCATCACAATCAGACATGGAAAGACTCCATATGAAATATGGAACAACAGAAAGCCTAAGATTTCTTATTTTAAAACTTTCGGCTGTTTATGTTATATACACAATAATGGGAAATCTCAGTTGAAAACTTTTGATAGCAAAACAGACACTGGAATATTCTTAGGATATTCTGATGTCAGTAAAGCCTATCGAGTTTACAACAAGAATTCTCATATTGTGGAAGTAACACCCCATGTGGTATTTGATGAGTCTATTGTTGAGTACAGATCACCAGATAAAAAGCAGACAGACAATCAGGTGACAACCAGAAGGATGAATGATCTATTACTGGAAGATGTTCTTATCTGGAATTCAAGAAGTGAAGATGAAGAAGTTATCACTCAACCTATTGCTGAGGAGATCATACAGCAAGGGGGAAAATCACTAACCAATCTGAATGAAAACAGATCATCAACAGAAGTCAATGATACTATTACTACAAATGATGATCAACAACCAGAAGAAAGTCCAGATGAGAATCCATTCCAAGCTATATCAACAGCACACCCTGAATTTGAGGAACCAACAGATCAACCTGATCCTGAGTTATCTGATGAAGAAATGACCAGGAGAAGAAGATGGATACAAGATCATCCACCAGAACAGATCGTTGGGAACCCATCAGATCGTGTGAAGACTAGAAGAATGCATGGAGAAAGTGCATTGTTGAGCTGTTATCTCTCTCGCATGGAGCCATCTGATGCTTATGAAGCACTTCAAGATGCAGATTGGATAACAGCAATGCAAGAAGAACTCAATGAGTTCAAAAGAAATGAAGTCTGGTATCTCGTGGACAGACCCAAACACCAAGGTGTAATAGGTGTAAAATGGGTGTTCAAAAACAAACGAGATGAGAATGGTGAAGTAGTCAGAAACAAAGCCAGATTAGTAGCTAAAGGCTATAATCAACAAGAGGGCATTGATTTCGATGAAACATTCGCACCAGTAGCCAGATTAGAAGCAATAAGGTTGTTCTTAGCATATGCTGCTCACAGACGATTCAAGGTGTACCAGATGGATGTGAAAAGTGCCTTCCTCAATGGTATTCTTGAAGAAGAAGTATATGTGGAACAGCCACCTGGATTTGAAGAAGCAGATCCAGACCAGAAAGTATACAGACTGGCTAAGGCAGTCTATGGTCTAAAACAAGCCCCCAGAGCTTGGTATGAGACCTTATCAACTTTCCTACTGGAATCTGGATTTAGAAGAGGATCTGTTGACAAGACTCTGTTTATCATCAAAGTCAAAGAAAACATTCTCTTAGTCCAGATCTATGTAGATGATATCATTTTTGGATCTCAATCTACCTATCTGTGTGACAAATTTTCTGAACTTATGAAAAATAAGTATCAAATGTCCATGATGGGAGAAATGAGTTTCTTCTTAGGTTTGCAGGTCAAGCAACTACCAGATGGTATCTTTATCAATCAAACAAAATACATCAACGATCTGCTGACCAAGTTTGGATTAAAAGACAGCAATCCAGTAAAAATTCCAATGCAGACTAATGGGAAAATAGATCCAGATCCCGAGGGAAAACCAGCTAACATCACACAATACAGAGGGATCATAGGATCACTACTCTATCTAACTGCAAGTCGACCTGACATCACCTTTGCAGTAGGAGTATGCGCTAGATATCAAGCAAACCCCAAAGAGTCTCATATGGAAGCAGCTAAGAAGATACTAAGATATCTTAAGGGAACAGCCCATATAGGATTATGGTATCCATGTGAAGACAACTTTGAGCTAACTGGATATACTGACTCAGATTACGCTGGATGCAAACTGGATAGAAAGTCAACATCTGGTACATGTCAGTTTTTAGGGAATAAACTGATTTCTTGGTTCTCAAAGAAAGAGACATCAGTTGCCACTTCAACAACAGAAGCAGAATATATGGCAGCTGGAAGTTGTTGTGCACAAATACTGTGGTTAAGACAACAGCTTAAAGACTATGAGATGGATGTCAAAGAAATACCAATTTTCTGTGACAGCTCAAGTGCTATAGCAATCACCCAGAATCCTGTTTTGCATACCAGATGCAAACATGTGGATGTACGACATCATTTCATAAGAGACCATGTTGAAAGAAAACATGTACAGATTGAGAAGATACACACTGAAGTTCAGAGAGCAGATATCCTCACTAAGGCATTACCAGAAGAAAGATTTAAGATGCTTTGTGGAAAGCTAGGACTCTTAAATCTTGAGGATAGAACCAGATTAATCTAACCAGATTGATCTAACCAGATTGATCTAAACCAGATTGATCTAACCAGATTGATCTAAACCAGACTAATTTAAACCAGATCATCATGATCCAGATTGATAAAATCCTACAGGGAATCAAAACCAGATCATCATGGTCCAGAGTGATAAGATACAGATCACCAGAAATTCCAACACGGAACTAACACCAGATCACTAACACACATGTCAATGCAGATTAAATTCCAACCAGGAATTACTAAAAGAAAGCAACCAGATTGAACAAAGACAGAAAGCTAAACCAGAGAGTCTCAAACCAGCAAGTCTCAAAGTGAAGTTAGTTAACTTTAACAGAAAGTGATTAACAGACGCTCAACCAGATTGACCTCAACCAGATTACCCAATGACACGTGGATTAATATTTCTTTTATTATTAATTATTATCCCATTACTTGGTTAAGGGGGAAAGGTCAACTATATACGGCGACTAATTATCTCTATTCTGACATTAGATTTCAAAATCATCTATTTTTGATGATTGCATGCAGTAATTGGGAGACGTGATCGAGAAAAATATCTACCAAATCTAGAAAAAGGGAGATAAAAGATTGCATCAAAAATAACGCACCATCTCATAACCGTTCGATCATAGCGCGTGCATCATACGAAAAGGAAAGGCGACTATGGGTAGAAAAGCTGAAAAAGGGAAGGATTTCTCAATATTTTATTACCTTGTTTATCTTCTCTTTCGCGTATATAGATTGATAAGGCGGTTCGTGTATCACTTACGCTTACAAACCTTTTTTTTTCAAACACTTAGCAAACTTTCTGCCTCCCAAAATTCTCTCTTGCAAAATTCTCTCTTTTTAGCAAAAATGGCTCCCAAATCGTCTGCTTTTCTGGAACAAGCAACTTATCTGAAACCTTATATTCACCAAGACCTTTTTGCGGTTCTTGATACCTTCGGGTTTCATAAACTGGAGAAGGCATTTGATCTCGTTCGTCAGTGCAAAGGTTTCATGTTTCGCTTTTAATTTGTATTCTATGTCTAAATGTTCTTACTCTGTATCTCTTCTCTTGTATGTGATATCTGTAAATTACATAGAACTGCATAAACTGTTCTTCTGGCACTTATACTTCACTGATGGAAGGATAGTGCTCACATCTATACTGCTATGTTCATTGTAGGTTTCCACAAGATTATATCCTCACACCCTGTGCACTTCCTACCCAAGGAAGTTGCTGCCTTCTACCTCTCGTGGCAGGGAGAGAGAGGTGGAGATGAGGCCACCATCAGGGTGAGTAAAGGAAATACAGTAAGCAACACACCCTACAATGTCATCAACATCATCAACGCTGCGTACAAGGTGAAGGATGAGGGACTTGACCTTGGAGAGATTACAGCAGAACAGCTGCAAGAAGCTGTGGAAATTGTCATGATAGTCCCTATCCACTACACCAACAGGATGTTTGTCCGTGCACTTCTCGCGCCAGAGTTCAGAATCATTTTTGAATTCGTACAGAGGATTTTCTTAAATCACAATGGAACCTATGACCAGGTGACCCCCGAGAAGTTCAGGATATTGGCCGCCGTGGTTCTTAATCTACCAGTCAACTGGAGCAGGATCTTGTACGATCTGTTGGCAAAGGAGGCCAAAATGATTTTATTTGTGAAAGGGAGCTCTCCTGGAGTTGAAGTAAAAAGAAGCAGCCTGCGTCATTCAACAAAGATAAGCTTTATGCTTGAGTCATTCTTCCCTCAACATCAGTGGGATACGATGGTTGAATTCAACACCAGACAGCATTTTCCAAAGGATCAGCATCAGCTGGAAATGTCAATGGGCATATCAGCAAACTTGATTGCCAGAGCTAAAGATCCTGTAGTCTTCAGAGCTCTGATGGAAATGGGCAGTTCAAATCCTATCTGGATTCCTCCTTCTGGTCCAGCAGATCGATCCACAAAATCTCAAACAACTAAGGAGAAGCAAACCGAGCAAACTCCTACCAAGAGAACAACCAGGAGAGCCAGCTCGGTTGAAACTGACATATCAACAGCAGCCCAACCACCAAAACCTAAACGACGAAAGCTTCACAAATTGGCTGAGACAGAACAGAGCCCAGAACCAGCACAAGAAACTACACTCCCTCAACAGGAGGTTGAGGAGGAAGAAATGGTAGTGCTGGTTGATGAACCAGAGGATGTGGAACCTCTGTCAACAGTACACCCAGATCAGCCCAGGGATTTCTCCCCAGCTCACACGATCAGCTCATCTTCTGCTGAGCCTCTAGAACAAATCAATGAAGAAGATGAAGAAGCAATTGAATCTTCAGATGAAGATGTGGAGAATAAAACAGCTCAGACTGTTATAAAAATGATTGAAGCAGAGGCTGACAGAACAGTAATCAGCACATTTCCAGGCATCCAGCTCACACCAGAGAGCTATGATGCAGCAAAAAGAGTCAAATTGCTGTTGCTGATTAAAGACAAGGAGTTCTATGTTTTAGATGCGCTTCTTAAAGTCCGAACAATTGACCAGCTTAAGGCAGAGGAAGCCACACTGCTGAATATATTTGAAGTGTCATCTGTGGCTGAACTAAGAGAAAGCTACTCACAGTCCATTCTCGCAATTGCCCAGCTCGAAGCTCAGAAGCTACAGATCAATTTGAGAGAAATTTATGAGAAGGCTGGCAAGCTCCAATTTTATGACAGTGTAGTCGATCTTGCAGAAACTGAGACTCCATCTGCTGGTCACCAACAGGGTGCAGCAATAGCAGCACCTGCACCAGACCAGGTCATGACTGACACTGGTGAGCAGATCACTACTCCACCTGCACCAACTGAGGAAGAATTCCTTGGACAGAATATAGAAGGCGAGCTTACAAATGACATCATCACTCCTGGTGTGGCAGCAGCCCAGAATGTACATGTGCAGACTTACACCATGGAAGATATATTGATGGACCAGCATCAATCCCTATCTAATGTTCATATCAGAGATCTTATTGCCAAGAAGGTGGATCAGTATATGTATGGAACGCTGACCACGGTCCAAGATGAAGCCACACGCATCCTGACCGAATTCAACGACCATCTGCAATCTCATGTCAACCAGGTCGACACTGATCTGAGGCGCCTCTGTCGCTTGAAACTTGAGGAAATAAGCAAGAAAATGGACGATGACAGGGCTGCTGCTGATGAGAGGAAAGCCCAGATTGATCAAAATCTGTTCTCCACTGAATTCAAAGTCAAGGAAATGTACAAGATCATCAGCGCGTTTGCAGACAAAGAGAAAGACATGGTACACGCCATTGTCCAGGAGCAGACTGATGGTCTCACAGCAGACATAGTTAAAGAAGCTAACTCATACACCAGATCACTGCTTCGACAGTTTGAAACTGACGGCAAAGCATTTGTTGAGAGGAAGTTACGCGATCTGCAATACCCCTCATCAACTCTCATCAAATCTTACTTTGATGAAACTGCTGACATCAAGGGCGATCAAGAAGAGCTCAAAGCTGATCTGATCAACTCCACAGCCTCCCTTCAGAAACAGATCAACGACTCCAATCTCAACATCACCTCGCTGCTGTCAAGCAGAATTGAAACCAATCAGGAGGTCACAGAGCTGAAGACAGAGATCAACTCCCTCAAGACATTCATTCAATCTTTTATTGATGATGTCGAAAAGGGGGAAGGAATTGCTAAGGGGGAAGGCACTGGAAAGAAAAAGCTACCAGCTGCACAAACAAAGAAGAAAGAGAAGGCAGCTGAAAATTTGAAAAAGAGCTTATCTGGATCTGGTACATCAACTGCAAAGAAACCAGCAAGCTCTCCTTCCTTCCAAGCTCAGAAGACTTTTTCTCCAACCAGATCAAGCCAGTCTTCCAAGAAAAAGAAGAAAGCAGGATCCAGCTGGTTCTCATCTGCTCCCATTCGCAAATCTTTAAAACAGGGAGAGACCAACTGGGTCCCAGATCATTTGAAAGAAGGATATGAAGGACTGAAGTATGGGTTCATAATGTGCCGGTATTTTCTCAAAGAACCTCTCTACTGTGAGGGGTCACCAAATGAAGCCTTCAACCTATATCTTGAGCAGAACGATGCAAAAGACTTGGTGGGAGAAATCAGAGCCGCTGCTGCTAAAGCCCAAGTCCAGATAACTGCTCCAGAAAGGGAGTTCAGGACCTGTCCCACCATTCCTGGGACAGACCTCCCTGACAAAACTTTTCTGCTAAACTTCATCAACCAGCTAGCAGAAAACAGAGGATATAAAGTGGATGCTGAAGATCCAGACTACATACGAGTAAGAGAGGGAGTGTATGAGAGCGTACAACTCATATCAGATGAGACAAGAGCCAAACTGAAGAGACAACAGGAGGAGATGAGAAAGAGCAGATAGCTTTTCATTCTCTATCTTTTATGATCTGCTTTGTCTATTTTTTTGTAAAACTCTCTTTTTACTCTATATATATATGAATCCAGTTTGAGTTTCTGATGACAACATTTTATTGTCCAGAACACATATAAAAATATCCTTAAACGTTATAAACTTAATAACGTAATCTGATCAAACTAGAAAACCAGACCAGACCGATCTGTATTATGCTGATAGGATCCTTTTGTAAAAATGTGGTTTCGACATCATCAACAAGGGGGAAATTGTTGGGAACCCTAAAGATTAGTGTTGATGATGGTCTTTCGAAACACACTTAGCTGGTCTGCATGTTAACCTGTTCCTCGTGTAAAAACCAGATCACTATAGTTTAAGTGATTTCTGTTTTGGAACAGATTAGGAGATGACTTATAATGTAAAGGATATGTTCCTATAGAAGTCATTCTCAACTTAGAATAGGATGAAGGTCAAGAATTAACGCACAAAGGAATCGATCTGCTGTAACATACAGCGACCAGATCGACGACCAGATCGATGACCAGATCGATGTTTACAGCGATGAACCAGAGCGATTGAGTCATCAAGCAATTAGCTGACATCATCCTACACATCATATACACTTGCCACGTCAAGATCAAAGTCCATCCAACAGGGTTTGGAACATCGATCTACGATTAAAACATATAAGGAAAGAGACCGTTAACAATCTGATTTCCATAAATCAAAGATTGAGTCAACCTTTCTTATATGGCAAGAACAGATATGATGGAAACCATTGATTGGCAATATACCATCTATCTCACGCCAATCAACAACGGTTAGAATTTAATAAATTCAAAGCCTATATAGTTGAAGACAACAATCTGGAAAACCAGAAGAAGAGAACACACGCGAACTAAACTGCATATTATCTTTCAAGCACTCTGAATTCCAGACTTAGAGCTTCAACATCTTGTGATTCTACATCACACCAAACACCTCGATTCAAGTCTGTCTTGTCGAGAGAAAGGAGATCATCCTGCTAGCTAGTAGTTTTCTAGTGGTAACGTAGAGGTAATCTGTTGTAAAGGGACACGACCCTTCATTCGTGCATAAGTATCACTCTAGTTGTGATTGGTACTTGTGACTCGTTCTCCACGAGTATAAAGAAGCAGAGTATCCTAGTAGTGGATAATCTGGTCTAGTGCTGACCAGATCGTGGACGTAGGGATTTCCCGAACCACGTTAAACAACTGTGTGCTTTACATTCTGCATCTTTATATTTCAGTTGTTTATTATTCTAACCTGCACTATCATATAAACTGCATTCTCAAACAATCTGCTTAAACGATCTGATTAATTCCTTAAGGTTTTCTAAACAAGAGCATTCACTAAATCCACCATTATTCCGCACTCACTCTACACTCAGGAGGTAATAAGATCACTCTTATTATCTGTTAAGTGTTTTTCACTTAGAGAGCAATCTGTTTGGACTAAACCAGATACTGATCTGTATAGCGATCTGGTCAGTCATCCCAAGCCACTTCTTATACAGAATAGCTTTAGCTCTCATATAAATTGTCAAGTAAAACTGAAAAGTTAGTATTTGGTGTATTCCCCCCCCCCCCATACACCAAACCTTGCTCTTTCGGGACCAACACCTAGATTTGCTAAATCTCTTATATTTTTGATGATTAGCACACCTTTGGAAACTGTGATCGAGAAAATCTCTTTAAGAAAAAGGAAAATGAAAGTTGCAGTGGATAGGAAGATATGCACACTCTCGCCTAGAACCGTAGGATCTAGCGCGTACATCAAACGCAATGAAAGGCGGCAAATTTGAAAGCTGAAGTGGGAAAAGATTCTCATCCAACCCTTCAATTTTTATCCCTTTCATCTGTGTCGTTGATTGTTTTCCTATATATATGTGTTGTCCATAAACTCAACTGTTCACCAACACATTCATCGCACTCAGCACTACTATCTTTAAGCACTTAAGAAAATCCCAGATTTGTTCTCTGCAAACTCTTTCAAAGCTTTTCTTATTTGATCATGGCACTTCAAACTTCCTTGTTCCTACAACACGTTGCTGAGGTTCAGAAGTTTCTTTCCCCTGAACCTTACGCGGTCCTTGATACCCACGGATTTCAAAAACTTGAAGAAACTTTCGCCATGATGACTCGCTGCAAAGGTTTTTTTTTGAAGTTCTTAATTTCAAGCATCTTCAACTTACTATGAGTTTTGTATATCGTTTATAATTCTTTCTAGGAAAGTGCTCTAGTTAATATGAATTAATTGTTCATTTGTTTGGGATATCCATACTTGATAATCACATAATTGATGAATATACATCTATGTTCTCTATACATTCTTGTGCTCATAGGATTCTGTAACATCGTTACCTCCCATCCTAACATGTTCCTGGCAAAACAAGTAGCCACATTATATCTGACCTGGAAAAGTGATAAAGATGGTAATGAGGCCAACATATTGATGCCCATCGGTGACAGGACTAGTAAAACAACCTACATTGTTATTGCAATGATCAACCAGGCATATCGGTTGAAGGATGAAGGCATGACCTTAGATGAGATCACCCATGAACAACTCCAGGTGGCAGTGGAAACAATGATGATGTTTCATCGATCCTTACTTCAACCTGGCTTCAAGCTGATGTTTGAGTTGGTTCAAAGGATATTCCTCAACCACAGTGGATCCTATGATCAAGTTACTCCAGAGAAGTTCCGAATTCTCATGGCTGTTGTACTTAATCTCAAAGTCAATTGGAGAAAAATTCTTTTTGATTTGATGGCTAAAGAAGCCAAGTTGGTTACATATATCAAAAACAGCAGAGGACGCGGTGTTTCAGTGGAAGTTAGGAGGAACCTGAGGCACTCCACCAAGATCAGCCTCATGGTGGAGAAATTCTTTAAACAGCAGGTCTGGGAGAATGTTGTGGAATTTCACGCAAGCCTTACTATACCGAAAGACCAGCACCAGATCGAGATGTCTATAGGACTTACTCTAGCACTTTTCAACAAAATCACGGATGAAGTGCATCACGTGGCACTTCTGGAGATGGGGAGTTCTAATCCTGCTTGGATTCCACCTACCAAAGGTGTTGAAAAGCAGAAGGGAAAGGCACCCAAGGAAAAAGTGCAGACAGAGAAGGCAGCACGCAGACCAACCGTTAAATGCGGAAGTTCTGTTAACACAGAAACCTCTGCATCTCAGCCCAAGCAGAAGAGGCGCAGATTGAGAAAGGTTCAAGAGTCCCCACCACCAGTCTAAGAACTTCCTGAAACAACAATAGATCACCCTCTGCTCGAACCAGAAACAACTCAAACAGAACGAGTTAGGGCAGAACAAGGTGAAGAGGTGACGCAGACTGAGACAGCACCTCCAGAAGCTCCACAGATAGAACCTTTCTTTGCTGAACCAGAATCCAGTTTCAACCCACAACAGGAGAAAGACTTTTCTCCGGCCAGAACACCCACACCCTCACCGAACAGAATGCAAAGAATAAGTGAGGATGAAGAGGAGGCAGAATCTGCTGATGAGGATGAAGAGAAGAAACGCCAAGCAGAGGGCGTTATTAATTTGCTGGAGAATGAAGCAGACCATTCTGTATTACAAGCGTTCCCGGGTATTCATCTTCTACCGGAGTCTGGGAGCAGCAAAGCGCGTTAAATTTTACTTGCTGGTCAAGGACAACGAGTACTACATATTTGATGCGCTGTTCCAGACCAGAACAATCGAGGAACTGAAGAAGGAAGAAGCCACTCTACTTAGCCTACTTCAAGCCAGCACTGTCAGCGAAGTGCGCACAAAATACCCACGAATCATCCTTGCTCTCATGAAGCATGAGGCAAGACTTCTGAAGATTGACTTGAAATCATTTTATACGGATAAAATAGATTTCTTTTCTAGTGTCCCAGATGAAGCAACCGACTCAGATGTCCAGATGGAGGCTCCTGTACAACCAGATCAACAACCTCCACCACCAGTACAAGAAGCAGAGAAGCCCCAGAAGACCACAAAGAAAATCCATATCATTAACCTTGTTCCAGTTGATGATATTCCAGTGGGGCAGACCATTGATGGAGAATCTAACAACGAGCTGTACACTCCTAGGGTCGCACAGAAGCTAAAAAAGAATGTCCATTTCTAATAGATGGAGGAGCTGTTGGAAAGAGAAACCAGACCCTTCAATAACTATCAGATCGACAACTTGATCAATCTTCGGGTTGAAGATCATATGGCTGACACCTGCAACATGCTTCAAGAAAAAGCCACCCAGATCCTCACTGACTTTAATCAACACCAAAAATATTATGTCAATGATATGGATCTTGACATCAGAAGAAAGCTCAGAACTATTCAGAATGAGCTTGACAAAAAGATTGATGATGACCGAATGGCCAATGAAGTAGAACAAGCAAAGCTCACTATCAGATTAGAAGGAGTAGAACAGCAAGCACAGAAGGCAACCACACTCTGGTAGCTGACCTTCTGGCCAAACAGCAGGAGACCATCGAAGTTGCAGTTACACAGAAGGCTGATCTGATCACTGCTGAGATGAAGGAAGCAGCCACTCTATCCATACATTCTCAGCTCGCTGTCTTCGAAAACAAGAAATTCGTGGAATTAATGAAGCAACATCAGATGGATGTCTTGGATGACCTGCTCTATCCGAATCCTGAAGAATTTGAGCATCAAAGTACTCGTATAACTGCAGTGGAAGAGCTACAGGAAACCTATGACAAAACCCTGGCTACGATGAACAGCAGGCTTGAGCAGAAATTGCATGCATCTGACCAGACAGTCAATCTGTTACTCGGGTTCAAGTCTGATGCTGAAGAGAAGATGGAGCTGATGAAGGAGGAGATTGACTCACTTCGCACACTCATCAAGTCCCCTATTTGATGATGTCGAAAAGGGAGAAATCTCCACAGGAGGCAAAGGTGGCAAGGGCGTGAGTAAAGAGAAGAACTTGATGACAGAACCAGAAGAAGTGGGAGAAGAAGCAGAAACACCATCTGCTGTTCTGGGTAAATCAGTGAAGGAGAGGCCTACTACACCACCAAGGCCAGATCCCACTCTTCTTGAACTAGAATAGACTCACTCTGGTGCACATACACAGATGAAGCAGACTCAAGTGCTGACCAGAACGACTAGGAGGAAGTCAAACAAGGATTCATTCTGAATAGATACTTTCTAAAGGAACCAACCTATTCTGAATCTACACCAGATGAGGACTTCAATAGGTATCTGGAGAACTTCAGCGACAAAAGCTTGATACAAAGAATCAGAACAGCCGCATCAGATGCTAAAATAAAAATCAAAGCTCCCGAAAAGGAGTACATGGTGTGCCCAATGATTCTAGGAAGCAACAACCCAGACAAGACATATATTCTGAATTACATCAATCAGCTGGCAAAAATTAAAGGGTACAAGATCGAAAATCATGATCCAAATTATGCCAGAGTGAGAGATGGAATATATGAAAGCATTCAGTTAGTTTCTGACGCTCAAAGAGAGAAGATGAAGAAAGGATGAGCAGCCAGATGGTTCTCTTAATAGATTTTATCCTTAATCATCTGCTTCTTCTGTTTTGACTTTTGTTCTTTCTGTTGTCCATTTGTACTCATAATTATATATATTAATACATGTGGATTTTCTGAAGACAAAGTCTCATTGTCCAGAAACTTACATTTCTGCTCCTGATTGTTATATGAACTCAAATAACAATCTGCTATCCTTACCAGATCATGTTAAATGTTTCACTTAGGTTATCTTGTAAAGTGTGGTTTCGACATCATCAAAAAGGGGGAAATTATTGGGAACCCCACAAATTAAATTAGTTTTGATCATGTTCTCTCGAAACACACTTAGATTTATTCATGTTCTGTGTTACCTCGATCTGTTCTATATGTAACAGAACACTAATATATAAAGTGTATCTGATAGGAGAACTGATCCCTGTTCTGTCTTCGAAATGACTTATCTTGTAAAGGATTTTATCCTATAAAAGTCATTTTGTCTTCTCTTAGTCAATAGGAGTAGAACGTTAAACAGACAGAAACAAGCAGAAAGATTCATCAGGATAATCATCTGTTCTCACCAGAACACTCAGCAGGATCAACCCACCTCGAAGTAAAATTCTGTTTGACCAGATGGAGACCAGATCGTTTTGGACCAGATCATCTTCAACCAGATCGTGTTGGACCAGATCAACTATGACCAGATCGATGTCAACCTGATTTCAACCAGATCAACTATGACCCGATCGATGTCAACTTGTGCTCGACCAGATCGACCTCGACCAGATCAACTTCGACCAGAACGACTACAATCAGATCGACATTCAAATGCTGAAACCAGATGATATCGACTAATTATTGGTGAATCTCAAAACCTGAGCTACGTCATTCGTACCATAGAAGGATGAGAATCAATCAAGACAAGAAAAAGGAAAGCAATATCTGTCAAACGATCATCTTGCCATATTTTGAAGATTCTGCCAACCTTTTTAGAAGGCAAGAGGAGACAAATTAGGGATTCACTATCCTTGATTGGTGAAATCACATTAATTTCAAACCAATCAAGCTCAACGGTTAGAATTTCAAATTCTACACCTAAAAAGGCTCGGAACAAAGACTGGCAGATGATGAGCAATATATGTATAAGAAGATCATCTACCATCTACAAGCTGCTACTCTGCCCAGAAATCATCTCAACCATCGAAGTATTTACTAAGAGAAGATTTCTACTCACCAAATCGTGTTCCGAGCAGTTCGTGATCGTAATCACGCCTCGATTCAAGTCTGTCTTATCGAGAAAGAAAGAAGTAGATCTTTGCTAGCTAGTAGTTTTCTAGTGGATTAATGTGAAGAGATCCAGTTACAGTAGTTTTCTGTAAGTTGTAAAGGGACACGACCCTTATTCATGCATAAGTTTCGACCAGGTTGGGTTTGAAACTTGTGGCTCATTCTCAGCGAGTATGAACAAGAAGAATATCCTAGTAGTGGATATCTAATCAAGTTTGGATTAGACCGTGGACGTAGGGGGTTTCCCGAACCACGTAAAAATAACTGTTCCATTTACTTTCTGTATTTTATATTCCAGTTGTTTTATCCACTAACTGTCATACTCATTCAAAATTGCATTCTTAATCAATCTGCTAAATATTTTGTTAATTTTTCGAAAAGGTTTTCTAAACAAAGAGCACCGACTAAGTCCACCATTATTCCACACACAATGCTCTGCTAGACAATAAGATCACTCTTGATCTCTGCCTAATGTTATTCACTTGAGAGATTCTGCCTGGAAAGAACGAGATCGATCTGATAATCGATCTTGTATGTCACTTATAGCAATCTATTTTACAGAAATCTTAAATCTCTCTAACCAAATTAGTCAAGTAACCAGAAAGGTTGGCATTTGGTGTATTCCCCCCCCCCCCCCCCCCACATCATCAAAAAGGGGGAAATTGTTTGGGAACCCCATGAATTTATATTTGTTTTGATGATGTTTCTCGCAACTACACTTAGATGTTTTGGAAACCTAGTAGTCATTGTCATCTATTAAGGTTTATCTTAAGTGTAATAGAAGCAGATCGTTTTTAGTACATAAATAACGATCTGTATTATTCTAGTAAAAGGAATCCTGGACACAATGATTACTATGTTAACAAGTTTCTTTCGTTGTAAGTCAGCTAGCTCCCTATGTGGTGAGCAGATCATTTTTATACATAAATAATAATCTGCTTCCTACATAAGCAGCTCATTGACATTGTTACTTGTTTTTGGTTTCTATTTGTAGTTCATATTTCAACAGATCACAAATGTAAAAGTAACTTGAAGTTTTCGAGTTTACTTGTATCGATCTGGTTCTCTAGACTAGGTTAGCCTTGAAAAGGAAAGTATAGTTTCTAGAGGATGAGCAGCTCGTCTCTTATTGACTACATCAGCTCGCTGCTCAAGGCCAGCAACAGATCGTTTATATCAATAACGATCTGGTTATCTCTACCACATATACAAGAGATCGTTTTATGTCAATAACGATCTGGTCATCACATTCAATGAAGAACCAAAGAGATGAAGTTACAACACGAAGGACAGCGAGCTGGTATGACTTCAAGTTCAAGCTGCTCCTCACTGTAACTATGGTGGACTGTCGACATACCTAAATTTGTCACAAGTCAACCACTCCGTGTATTGTCACATCAACAGCATGCTTTAAGGAATGAAGTACAAGAATATCAAAATTCCAGTACGGTGAATCATTCCCAGTATGGCAATACATTGGGAAATCTCATGAAAGGTGGTAACCACTCTCATTTTGACAGCGCGTGCTTCAACAACACTGCCGTGCATTTAATGCAGTCATTAATGCGATGAAGAAGGACATCTTCTTCTCCAACGGATAATTTTCTACAAAGAGGCTATATATACCACCTTCACCTCCAGGAACGAGTATGAGAATTTACGATTACAAAGCTCAAACTCTGCTCAAATATCTTCAAATATTCAAAGCTCTAAAAGCACTCCTTCAAGCTCTAGAATTCTCTGAGTGCTTTATTATTCTTTTGAAGATAGTTTTGTAGAAATTTGTTGTTTACAAAACCCAAGTTAGGATCTAGTTTTGATCCAAGATTTGTAAGATTTAGATTGTAGTTCTTCAATCTAAGAAGTGTAATCTCAAGTTGTTATCTAGTTTTGATAAAGCTTGAGGTAAAATCCACCAGATAGGAAAAGTGAGGTAAAATCCAACTCATTATATGTTAAAGCTAACCTATCCGAATTTTCTTGTTTCAAGTGTGGCAGGAAAGGCTACTTTAAAACAGACTGCCCAAACATCTCCAAGGCATAAAGAGAAGAGCTAAGAAGCAAGCGTGACAGAAAGCTTATGGAACAAAGAAAAGCTATGCTCGCAGAAGAACAAGTCACACCAAGTACTCTAACCGACAGCTCATCCGAAAATGACGAAGCATTTGTGGCCAATGAACTGGACCTCGATTGGGATGAATGCCTCATGGGTCATGACAACGGACTCAACAACAATGAGGTACAAATCAATCGAACTTCTGTTATTACTAACTCACCTACATGTGATACTGGTGATGAAGAAGAGGATGAAGACGACCTATCCATTGAAGATTTTACCAAACTCATGGAGGATCATGCAAGATTGAACAAAATGTTCAAACATGCGATGAAAGAGAATGGAAGAATGGCAAACACAATTCAAGAAATGAAGGAAATTAGCAGCTCGTTTAATAAAAGAGAAAATGCTCTACTTCAGCAACTTAAAAGCAAGAGCGAAGAAAATTACATCTTGAATGTCAAAATTTCTGATCTTATTGATCGAGAAGTGTTTCAACTTATTTTTAACTGTCTGTACGTGGCATTGTTTAGATCAGACCCACTGTCCGATAAAGGGACTCAGTATCGGGCACGAGGAATATTTCCAGCCGATATACTTCCAATTATATTAAGTCACTTGCAATTTAAAACGAGTTCGTTATAGATTAATAAGCTGACCCTAGTCGTATTCTCAAGGAAGGCTTAGCAGGGCGATTATATTCTTTGTTCGGAAAACGGAAAGCAATTAAAAGAGTTTGATTTGGATTTCTATAGCTAGGCGAAGAAAGTAAATAAGAAAGCAATCAAAGATTAAACTAAGAACGACAATTTAATCTAATCTAAGAAAGTAAAGAACTTGAAGTTGAAGACGAAAGAGAAACGCAAAAGAAATCTGGAAATTAAAGGCGATGAAAGGAATTGAAAGCATAAAACGAAACAAATGATAAAAGTAAATAGACAAAGCAAGAATTAAAAGGAAAGAAACGAACTTGAATTAATACTTGAAGTACGTCTGGAACGACAATGAAAATCTTGAAATAACGGTGATCGAATGTTGTAAACGGCTAACTCCAAAACGAAGAACGGAATGAAAAATCCTATCTAGAATGCTAAGTCTCGACCCTTGAATGCGGGATCGAGACGAACTAAAAACAATGGAAATATACTGGAAAACTAGTCTAGGAATTCGTGCTAAAAGGAGTCGGGACGAAGTATGGAGAACTGAGAGATATCGACTCAATGGCGCGACGTGTCCTTATATAGCGAGAGGTAACTCAGCGGTCCCTAGAAGTCACCGGACGCTGACTAGGTCTGTTCCGAGTGGCGCTAGGGTTGGTTGCAACGGCCCGCGCGAAAATGGGGAGTCAGCGACCGCGGAGTTGTCAGCGGCCGCTGACTCGGCGTGGCACGGTCGCTGGCGCGCGCTGGGCGGGCGCTGGCTCAGCCTGGCCAGTCAGCGACCGCTGGCCAATGCTCAGCAACCGCTGACCGTGTGCCGCGTGTCCTTGGCGCGCGCTGGCTCGGTCGTCGACCTGCTTTCGGTACACTTCTTCGTTTTCTCGTCTTTTCTCGTGTTTTTTCCACTTTCGACGCTCGTTTAGGCCAATGATCCTGAAACATAAAATGAAACATAAATCGGGCCAAAACATCACGGAACGAGGGAAAATAATAGGAATAAAGCTACGGAAAACCTAAGTTTAGACGAACAAAATGAGACTAAACAACCCCTCCACACACAAAACCTTGCTTGTCCTCAAGCATAACTTAGTCTAAACTATCGCTAGGGAAAAATCTAATCACGGCATGTGTCCTTGACAAGACTTCAAATCATTCCAAAATTGATCATCATATCATCACATCATGTTACATAGAGAACATAGAAGATGTAGACCATCTAGACTAGATTATAATCAATTCGAACAACGTAAAATAATGATGCACAAGATGTTATTGAGATCACAGAATCGGCTAGAGCATTTATCCATCTTAAATCGCGTATCTTTTTCTTTTCTTTACTTTCTTTCAACATGAGGAATATTTAGGACAATATTCACCGGGTGAGTACTTCGAATGATCGAGTTTTCCCTGTGTGGTTTCCCATACCCATCTCTTTTATAAATTTGTAATTTTGATTTAAGAGAGCGGGGTAGAATCCTTTTTGTATTCATATATTTTAAGAACTTTGAGAAAATAACCTAGAACGATGCCAAGTTATATGGTCATTGTCGTGAGGTGTTGAACAATTAGGGGTTCCCTAATGTATCCTCACGCGGTTTCCCGTGCTCATGGTTCCCATAGGAGTAGAGACCTCTTGACAAAGTTCATTTAATAAAACACGGATACGCAACAAGTGGTCATCAACAACTAGCCAATTGAATCAATCAATTTATATCATCATGCATCACTATTTTGATCATTCTACTAAGATCTACAATCCGGCCATAATGTTCTACACTTTCTTAGCTCATCTACGTTTCGCAACATAATTCAACTCCAATCAATCAAGGAATTCAAATCGTGTCTCATCTTAAACATAAATCATGCTTCGATTTACCCACGATATATAAAGATCAAGTAGCTCACGAACAATCAAAATATTTCATGCTCACAAGAAACGAAGATAAAATGACGAATGCACGCATAAGACGACACCCCTCCCCCTCCTACAAAAATAGAGCAATGCCCTCATTGCGGAAAGTAAAAATCTAAAAAGTAGGGATAGAGAAACGTCCCTGAAATGCGGCATTCGGGACAACAAACGGAAGAAAACCTGCAAACATAAACTAAGAAACAAAGGCAAGAACAAAGTTTTTTTTTTTTTTTTTTTTACGAAATGTAGGTCAGCGGCCGCTGAATGTGCCGCGGTCGCTGACCTTACCCTCGTAAATCCTTCCTATTTTCTTCCGCGAATTGCGTTCGACTCGGTTTTCTCCCAATTCGATGATACCTATGAACATAGAAAAATACCAAAAATAAATGAAGGACTCAAAATCAAATGAAATAAAATAAAAGAATAAAAATGAAAAACGGGAAAAACGAGCGTGGGTTGCCTCCCACGAAGCGCTTCTTTTACGTCATTAGCTTGACGAGACCGCTCAATCAACCGGGAGCGTAAGAATTGGGGTTCGAATCCACAACTTCGGGCATGGAATCAGTCTCGATGTAAGATCTCACCCGATGCCAATTTATTTTAAATGGTGGCTTCTCCTTCTTTAAATGTGGTGTGTCACCCTTTGATGGTGGGCTTTTTCGGAGAATGAGCCACCCTCTCTTAGGGGGTTTGATCTTATCGGGAGGTGTTACGGATTTGATGATTGGATGCATAAGGGCTCCCGCATAAGTGGGTGAGTGACAAGGTACGGTGTTTGGATGCCTCGGTTTCGGTGTAGGATGTTTATTTGGACGATTCTTAGTGTCTTGTACTCCTTCAACTACCGTCACACGATCGGTCTCTTTATGTTTGGCCTTGTCGATATCTTGGGTGACTTCCTTTATCTCACTAAAATCCTGTAATGTAGATTCCTCAAACAATGGATTAGTGAATTTGATAACATCTTGTAAAGATCCGCAAATTGCTGGTCGCTTTTAACGTCCTTTAGCCTGCTAGGATAAGGAATAGGCGGAATGTATGGATCAACCGCCTTATGGAGCTCCTTTTTGGATTGTTCTTCCTCCTCCTTTGGTGTCACTTTATAACAAAATCTCATCTCCATCTTCTTATCCATCACCTTACCATCCCTTAGAACAGACACGGCTTGCACTTGATGGGGTTGTTGGCCTTGGGCAGGAATTTTGCCCGTTTGTTGGCCTTGCTGCAATTGATTGACAGCGCCAGAAATCTGCCCTAGAGCCGTCTCGAGGCGTTTAATGGTGGCATCTTGAGCCTCTCGAACCTTCTTGCTCTCTTGTATGAACGCGGCGAAGCTATCCTCAATTGATGATTTTTGAGGTAGAGCAGGTGGATATTGCGGCATCGGTGGGGGATAGAATTATTGTTGCGGTAGTTGATGGAACAGTTGTTGTGGCGTTGGAGGATAATATGACTGCTGCTGACATTGATATTGAGGTTGAAAGTTCGAATTTGGAGGGCATCGGTTTTGGAAATTCTGGCCACCTTGAGCTTGCGGCTTCCACCCCGTATTTGGATTTCTCCAATTATTTTGTTGAGGAGGAGGTTGCGGCGTGAATTCCTGAGCGGCATAGACCTCTGCTTTGCCCTCGTCTGTCATCTCTCCCATGTGTTGACAAACGTCCACCGTGTGGCCAAAATCGCCACAAATACCGCATGGCTCAGGTGCAACTTGCGGAATGGATGGTGATGGGTGTCGGTTCATCTTCAATTCTTGTAACTCCCTCATCATGTCCGCCATTTGTTTCTTAAGATCGGGACTCGTAGTAACTGCGCTGGCCTCCATTCGTCTCGGGCGTGTGGATTTCTGATGCGAACTTGCAGCTAGGGTTTCGAAGATTTCGTTCATCTCCTCCGCCGTCTTGACTGCAATATTTCCTCCCGCCGAACTGTCCACCATGAATTGAGTAGTTTGGAGCAAACCATCATAGAAAAATTGACAAAGCATCTCCGGTGCCATTTGATGGTGAGGACACTATTGAAGTAGCTCTTGAAATCTCTCCCACGCCTCATGGAATGGTTCGTCGTGTGCTTGTGCGAAATTCATTATTTTAGTACGCACCGCTTGAGTTTTGTGATGCGGATAATACTTCAACATAAATTTCTCACAAGCCGATCCCCAAGTAGTGAGTGTTCCGGATGGAAGAGATAAGAACCAAGATTTCGCCCTATCCTTCAATGTGTAAGGGAAACACTTCAACTTGAGTTGATCCTCCGTCAGAGAGTGAAGAGAAAAAGTCTGCACCACTGTGCAATATTCTCGGATGAACGTCAAAGCGTCTTCACTCGGGAGTCCATGGTACGTTGGAAGAAGTGATTGATGGTGTGGCTTCAACTCATAATTTCGGACTGCGGTGTCGAGAACGATGGCTGAAGTAGCAGTTGTCCCGAACTTGGGCCTAGTGAAATCGCCCATATAACGCGGCCTCTCGTCCGCTCTCTCATTGGCCATCTCTTCGAATAAACGCGGAAGTGAAGATTCGTCAATGTGCTCAATGTCCTCTTCTACGGATGCTAAAATAACTCGTTTCCGGTTTATATTATCAATGAAAGGCGTCAATGGCTTTCTAGCACTGCGGCGACCTTGCATAAACAACACTCGACAAAAACGTTACGCGCACCACAATATAGAAGAAGAAAGTAAACATAGTAAAAAGAATAAAATAAACGGAAAAGGAAAAAGAAAAAGAAAAAAGAACAATGAATTAAATCGCCTAAAGTCTTCCCCGGCAACGGCGCCAAAATTTGTTTCAACTTATTTTTAACTGTCAGTACGTGGCATTGTTTAGACCAGACCCACTTTCCGATAAAGGGACTCAGTATCGGGCACGAGAAATATTTCCAGCCGATATACTTCCAATTATATTAAGTCACTCGCAATTTAAAACGAGTTCGTTATAGATTAATAAGCTGACCCTAGTCGTATTCTCAAGGAAGGCTTAGCAGGGCGATTATATTCTTTGTTCGGAAAACGGAAAGCAATTAAAAGAGTTTGATTTGGATTTCTATAGCTAGGCGAAGAAAGTAAATAAGAAAGCAATCAAAGTTTAATCTAAGAACGACAATTTAATCTAATCTAAGAAAGTAAAGAACTTGAAGTTGAAGACGAAAGAGAAACGGAAAAGAAATCTGGAAATTAAAGGCGCTGAAAGGAATTGAAAGAATAAAACAAAACAAATGATAAAAGTAAATAGACAAAGCAAGAATTAAAAGGAAAGAAACGAACTTGAATTAATACTTGAAGTACGTCTGGAACGACAATGAAAATCTGGAAATAACGGTGATCGAATGTTGTAAACGGCTAACTCCAAAACGAAGAACGGAATGAAAAATCCTATCTAGAATGCTAAGTCTCGACCCTTGAGTGCGGGATCGAGACGAACTAAAAACAATGGAAATATACTGGAAAACTAGTCTAGGAATTCGTGCTAAAAGGAGTCGGGACGAAGTATGGAGAACTGAGAGATATCGACTCAATGGCGCGACGTGTCCTTATATAGCGAGAGGTAACTCAGCGGTCCCTGGAAGTCACCGGGCACTGACTACGTCTGTTCCGAGTGGCGCTAGGGTTGGTTGCAACGGCCCGCGCGAAAAATGGGGAGTCAGCGACCGCGGAGTAGTCAGCGGCCGCTGACTCGGTGTCACGCCCGCTTCCTCCTAATTCTAGTAAAGCCGGGAACATGACCAACGAAATGAATAATTGACAAGAGAAGAAGGTAATCATTCATTTCATAACATAAAATAAGGACCAAACCCGTAAAATCGGGAAGTCAGAGTTATAAGCTCATTACATTTCATAACAGAATACGGAGTTTAGTCTCGGTCTACTACATAAGGTCTAGCAGCGGAACTTTCAGGATCGCATAACGAAATCCTACGTGTATGAAGACACGCAGAACCCCCAAGAGTCAGCTACTATGGAGTCCGACAAAAGCACGACAAGCACCCACGCCTTCTTCATTCTTAATCTGCACGTTTAGAAATACATGCAGGGCTGAGTACAAATTGTACTCAGTAGACACGTGCCGAAATCGCACACATACATATATAACTGTCAAGCCATTCAAGTGAAACATAGGGATTTTGTCTCTAAAGCACCTATGTTCACAAAATCATTTCTTGAGAAAGTTCTAATTGACTGCAGTCCTAGTTCTTTGTATTCAACCATATCTGAAGTTCTATGTGCCGGGGAAGTGGCCACTTCCCACAGACACTCGACCGGTCAACATCTAGATGACTCACGGTCCTTTGTGTACACTAGTTCGAGTGGAGACGCTAACCCACTGGAACCCGAATTCGATTATCATATAACAGATAGGTATCATACATAAATCAAAAACATTTCTGGCAAGACAGTGCTTTTGAAAATATCTCATTTCATTTGAAAGCATACACACATATATTTTCATAGGGTAAGAAAAGCCTACTTGAATGGTCTTGATTGGTGTTTGCCTTGTTCTCGTGATGCGGATCCGACTTCTCGTCGAAACCTTTCATATAAATCTCTGGTGAGATATATTACTCGAGCATATCACATAAATTCTAAAGGTAAGGAGTTACTATCCTCGGCTATCATGAGGATTTAGTCTCGATCGTTAAAGTTCGGCTAGAACATAAGTCTAGGAGCTGTATTTCTAGATAAATCATTCGGTGATTTCTAAGTCATCGTGTAATTTGAGGATAAATATTTATTGGGTAATGTACTAGGGACATTTCTAAATTAATATCTCGATTCATAACTCAGAATATCTATAAGTCTTTCATAGATTAGAATACCTAGCTAATATATACATCTTAGGATGATTCGTAATTAAATCAATTAATAAGATTATATAAATATCCTACTTCTTGGGCTTGGTCTAAATACATAGGTAATTTCCATCTAATAGGATTATTCATAATCCACCTACGTAATTCATTAAATCTACGACATAAATTGGTTTAACCCGTTGGATAAATTAAGTGGCCCAATCAATCAATTAAATCTTTAGCCCAAATGATTTATTATGAAGCCTAGTCCATTTAGTTATTGACCCGTTAACCCGGCCCATGACCCTCGCGCTGTCTCTATCTCTCGCTGCCTCTCGCTGTCTCTCCTCTCGCTGTCTCTTCTCTCGCGGTCTCCTCTTTCTCTCGCTGTCTCTCCTCTCGCTGTCTCTTCTCTCG